>JAUELA010019248.1:0-11760 GCA_031471845.1 Boltenia villosa | reverse complement strand
AATGAGTGGGATATTTCTCTATCGAATAAAAATTTTCTGACACCACCATTATTTTAAATGCGTGTTACGGTTATAATTCTATGAGTCTATAGTGTTTCGAAAAGCATTTATTTCCTGACCTTTTGGAGCCAGAATGAATGAACTTACCCTATGTGCAGTCAATGCAATTAAGACAAATCTCATATGTGTAATATTTCATCACAAAAAATGAGTCAGTAGCCTACATAAACTCATTGCATTAACGTCATTGAAAAAACACAATAAGAAGCCTTCTCCGCTTTGTACTGTACATTGACGTTATGTAATCGAAGGAATATTTTTGTCGAACATTTTGAATCATTTTCATTGATTTTCTCTTTATTATGCTTTAATGAAACGATTAACGTTCATATGTATTGAGTTGTACGTAATTCTACGATGTGTTCGATGATGTATATTGCACAGTCTGCCATATATATGTAGTTTCTCAGGGGTGCATTTCTGAATTATTATTATTTATTGCCTGTTTTGGCCCGCAAAAACTGATAATCTGGAAACGATCTGAACCACAGGTCCTGGAAAATCGATGGAGAACCTCCAATAAAATTTCTTGCTGACTTCTTTCCTTTTCACTCAATTGATTAATGTGGACAGAAATGAACATTCTGGAATTAAGGGGCAAAATAGGGCAAACTGCTAACATTAATTTCCAAATTTATTGACGCATACCTCCAGGCAAAACCAGGCACTACTGCCAGAAGGCAATATACGTGGAAGACAAATAATATACACAAAAACAAGAGCAGCAGGGACTTATACAGCACTGCAATTCAAATTTTGAATTCTAATTTATATTCGCTAGGAAGACTGGTATGTAATTTTACAACATTATGTAGTGGATCAGAAAAGAGTTTAAATGAAGAATGAGGAGAAAACGAGATTGAAACATAAGAATAAAGGGGCTCAGGTCTTGCGTGGATAAATTATGATATTTCTTGACATTTTAGCAGACTTAAATAAGACCTAAATTTTAATAGCCAATTGCGAAAGTTAAATCTCAGTCTTATTGAAACAATGAGTCAGTGTCACAACAAGCAATAACGTCTTCGTCAATGACGTCATTCAATGTTTGTCATACTTGGACGTAAAATAAACATTAAATGTTAAGAAACAATACATCACGGTACTTATTTGCTTTTACTATTGAGTATTTGATAAAGCTGAGTACGATTGCAGTTAGCAAGAGATAAATTTGTATGTTCGGAAAGATGAAAATTGAATTTTATCGTATTTGAATGTTAAAATATTGGTATATGTATATATATATATATATTTATAATTATTTGTATATTTGCGATGTAGGATTTTTCGTGTCGGATGTAATTCAGGTATCATTACCAATCGTAATTCGCGAATGTTTGTCATAGCAATTATCAGTTAACTTGGTTCTTGAGGTTTGGTACCAAGGTTATTTTGTGTAACATTTGAGAAAGAGATGTTCTTTTCAGTTATTTCAACATCAGCTTACATTCTACATATAAATATAGACGAATTTATAAAATATGGAGAGAAATTTTCCAATTATTACTTTTACCGATTATTTTTTATCAGATATGCTATCTATCTATTTTCTAGTATGTGATATATCAAGCATTATTTGTCACCAGTACTGTGCCAGCTATGACTTGTCTCGTGTTCATTTCATATTGGTCCATTCTTCTCGCAACTTCTTCAGTATCGAATGCCCAAGGTTTGAATGAAATTATCCTTTCTTTCTTGTCTGTGCATTCATGCCATACGCCACATACCTATTATATGTTGCAAATGTTTAGTGCGCAAATATACTCAAAGAAAACAACATTTATATTCATAGCATACAAAGTCTATTAAATTATGACAATTTAATTCATATATAGTAGTATGGGGAGAGTGTTTGAGTGAGTTGGAATATTAATTTTACTCTCTTAGCAACATTGAGTGTGGCGTTTGCTTGAAGTATTTTTTATTCATATTTCATAACGAGTTGATCACTAGATGACTATGTTCCTGTTTCTTTATCCCCAGCGAGTACCTCGACTGTTGGTAAATTCACAATATGAGTATTTTTCTTTAATAATATTATATAACGAGTTGGTCAATGGATATACATGTTCCTCTAGCTCCAGCGAGTACCTTAGCTGTGGGTGGTTACATATTGGAGAGTTTCACTTCAACAAAGAAATACAATAGTGCAAAGTCCGCATGTGAGAGCAGAAAGGCTTGGCTTGTTAAAGTATCGGATTCAGCGATGTCTAATGCTGTGGCGGATCTACTGAGGTGACTTTGTGGTATATCCCAAATATTTCATTCATTGCAATAATTTTGTTGCAAAAGAAGCACCCTGATGAGTTTATGTACAATGAATCATTCAAAATAAATGTATAGAAGGATTATATCATAGTTACACTTGGTAAATTTAAAATTTTCGCATATCTGCCCCTTGAGTCATTTTAACTAATGACATTGTAAATGCCACCTTGCTATCGGCATTTAATACATACGAAAGAAATGAGGCTAAAAAGAATCTCTTTAGCGGAGAGACTCAACAATATTGGATTGGACTACGAGACTATGGTTCGAATGATTGGAAATGGAATGATGGGTCAGCTCTTGTCTACAGCAATTGGTAATGTATCATCTCATATGACTGTAAACGTAGTCAATGAATAATTTCAATATATAATACTTTAACTCTCAAATTACTAATCAATTTGAGATATAAAATAACGTCTAAATGACCCCGGAAGAAAGATTCGTTTCATATAGGTCGCATCTTGAAAGGAAATATTTTGCATTCGATAACACTATTCATTGTTATACTTGATTAGTAAAAGTATTAGACTTTAACTTTGTAGCAAAAAGGTCATTTCATTTTCTTAGGGCGAATGGACAACCGAATGATCCAAATCATGATTGCGTCGCTACTAATGCTGATGGAAGATGGAATGATGCTTTGTGTTCTAATAGCAATAACAAAAAATATATTTGTCAAAAAGGAGGTGAGTTGATATTTTTTCAGCGAAATCTTTTACAAAACAAAAACTCATTCCAAGCTTGGAGGAATTGAAGATACAACTGAAATTGAACAAATTTAACAATTCAAATAATGTAATCCAGTCTGGTCCTAAAATAGATCTTAAACATTTTAATTTAATCCAGCGGGAATTTTTGATATTGGAATTGCAGACATAAAAATTTAAATCGGATAACTCGTAATCTTTGCATAAAAAGTAAATTGATGTGGGAAATGCATAAAATTATCAATATATACTTAATTTTTTATCGTAATATTCAAGCAAGCGCAGAGTGACATTAAGCATGTTGCTCAACATTTTCATCCAGGCTAATTAATAATAACGACTTGTTATATTTCCAGACCCCTGTAACCCAAACCCGTGTAATAATGGAGGAAGTTGTATAAACCACGACTTGTATCCGTATTATGAATGCGCATGTAAGCCAGAGTATGCAGGAAGTAATTGTGCAAGTGAGTAAATGTTCTTTATATCGAACGTGCATACTGCAATCCAATGGAACACAAATAATGATTTCTCAATGTGTATGTTACGGAGAAAATTGTAAAGTGAAGTATGTCATTTTACTCATCTAATACCAGATCCAAAATACTTCTCGAACGGAACCTGTAAATATCACATCAACTACGACAATCCAAATAGCTTTAGAGACGCCCAGACAACCTGCATTAGTCTTGGTGGTTCAATAGCAATGGTCAAAACTCAGGCTACCCACGATTTCCTCCGAACAACTGCTTTGTCACTGTATTCAACAATCCCTAACGTTCACCTATGGATCGGAGGTACGAATGAGGGAAACGAATGGAAATGGTTGGATGGGACAACAGTTCCATTACCAGGTGATGCAGGATTTCAGGAATGGAGCACTGGACGACCTTCAGGAAATGGGAACTGCATTGTATTTGCCTCATTTCAAGACATATACTCGTGGAATGACGGAACCTGCAGCGCTTCCATCGGTTACATTTGTGAAGTTCCAGGTGATATATGTTATATCCGTTGTACATATTAGATTCATGTGCAATGATTGATATTTTCAATTATATTACAACAGTTACTGACCCATGTGTTGAGGATATTTGCAATCAACATGGGAGTTGTATCAATACAGGATGTCAGTGGAAATGTGAATGTGATGAAGGATATTGGGGAGAAATGTGTGAGAATGGTGAGTGTAAGCAATCGCTACACGTATATTATTAGATATGTCATTGTATTGTTACCTAAATTGATTATTATAATTGTAATATTATTTCGTTTTATACCAAAGCATAAACAGGAAATTAAATTATCGTCTATATTTTTGATTGTGCCTTTAATTCCTTAACCTATTTATGATTCTAATAACAAAATATCCAACATTTCAGATTAACTATGTTCATGTCTGCCTTGTAACAAGATATTCTTGTATATATATGATATTCCTGTGTTCCACAGAGTACGGATCACCAACAATAGTTGGAACAGAAGTCAATAACTGCAAATTTAATGGAAGTGTAAACATTAAGTGGAAACCGAATAATTATACAATATTGGTGCCTCACAGGTATGTCCATATGTCATACATGAATTCATTTTTCCCCATTGCACTATCTTAGGGATGGTTGCTTGATCTTTCAAGTTATATATTCTTGCTTATTTCTCTGGAGATTTTTTTTCGTGTAATGCTCATGTAATCAAATAATTTGGTGGAATACTATTCTCTTATTTGCATTATTTACTAGAATATTTCGCCAGACCAATTTTTGTAAGGATGCTCGATCTTCTACGCATATGAAACTGTAGAATACCCGTTAAACGTAATAAAAACAACATAATGAAGAATAGCTTTGCTGTACAATGAAAATACGTTCAGTATTATTCATACAATTTATCAACCAGATTTGACATCACCCATATGAGTTATACTGGCAATGAATCAATATCGATGCGTAATGTGACACCAACAGGAACAGACGATCAACTTCTATTGATCAACGAACTTCAATCATCAACAACTTATTCGATTAAGGTAAAAAATCAGCGACATGCATTGTACCTTGAAACCCTTGCACAATGAATATACTTTTATACGATAAAGACCGTTTTACGTATTACATTTTATCATCTTCTGATTGTGAATATGCTCAACATTTTCTAATAGTTACACAATATTTTGACACCGTTGGTTTTGGTACAAAAATTCCGAATGCAAGCTGCATATTTGTTTCAGTTGTTGTTTTAAGAGTATTTAAAGCCTTCACCTATTTCATTTAGGTTTGAGTAGTTTGTGAAAGTTTGTTAGACCAATGTACTTGCTCAATGATACAGCGCTAAGCTAAGAGAAATAAATCTTTTAATAGCGCCGCGCATGTTTGTGTGTATGCTTGTAATGGAAATCTACAATCGCAAGAAGATTTCCTGAAATTGGAAAAGGCGGAGTAGTGCAAGAGCTTCTCTCCTGACTGAAAGTTGGATTTTCATAAACTCCAGCTTTCCTTGCATGCACAATACATGGTATTCATATCGTTAATATGTTGGCGACCCCCTAATACTGCTGTGCCAAAGTATCCTTCTAGATCCAATACTGTAGTAATGGTCAAGCTTGGTAACATCTGCTAATCTAAATATCTTATGCTAATCTACATATCCTATCTGTTAACTCTTCCAAGGTACTTGTCTGTCCTGACCAATGCATTGAATATCTGAATGATTCTGTGGAACTAACAACCGGTGTCGGAAAACCTGGGCCAGTGAGAAATGTAACAGTACATAGGAATGTGACACAGAATACGTGTGACGTCACGTGGACATGGCTAGTTTCTCCAAATCAAGATATATCATTGTTCAAAGTAAATTTATTATATAGAAGTATCAATAATTACTTAGATTTCGTGATATTTAAGTCCAAACTCTCATTAGAACGCTGATTTAAGTCCAACATCTCAAGCACTTTGATTCCGCTACGAATACCGCATTAAGGCGAGATCATTGTCTATGACGGCAATGTGTAATGGTTTCATGTTACAAATGAGTACATGGTTCCTATCTATACTGAATGTTTCGTTTAAATTGCTTTTTCCAATCGTGGATACATCGATTTGCAACCCTTTTTGTGTGACGTCAGTATTTAATGACGTTAATGATTGTTAATGTGAAATTCAAAATATATTGATATAATCAACAGTTGTTCACTACATGAGAACGTAACTATATGCATAATACTTCCCACTGTTCTGTTCAGAAAAATATATAATTCATATTATATTTATAGCATTTCAAAAGCGATTACCTTGGGCGATGCTGTCACGAAATGACGTCATGTTCTCCAAAAGCGCATGAAATAATTTTAAGATATTGATGACCAAATGGACGCATAGTGGTTTTCATCCGCCCAAGCAGCAAGCAACTTTTGTATTCCATTTGCTTACGACGAAACGCCGTCGCTTGGTCCCTATACTAAATCAAGAAATATCTAAAATGGCTACCCACATCTATTGAATATATCTGAAGATTTAAATAAGATTTTTATGAACTTATATATTTATTTTCAATACAGCTGAGCGTGAAATCAATCTTCATCTACCCGCCATTGAACTCTATAACAACCCAGTTCAACGAATCTTTTAACGTTTCTCGCGAAGATCTTGTATTTTTATTGTCAACTCAGCCAAACCGAAACTACTCAATATACATACAAGCCGAGACTTGTGCAGGAGAGGGACCAATTGAGAGAGCAGTTGGGAGCTGCATTACAGAAAGAGCAGGTTTGTGTATTTACCCATCACATTACTTAATCTCTCTGGAAATTCATAAGTTGTAGAATGCTTGGTTAGATTTTTGAAACTCGTCTACGAATTAAATTGTTACTTTACAGCTTACTAACTTCGTCGAACTTCTTAATTTTGCCCTAGTTTTAATTTAATGCGTTTTAGAGGCATTCTCATAACTATTACTCACAAAATTTAGACAAGTTCCGTTGGTGATGTCGCAATGTGAGAAACATTTGTTTGTTTTTCAGCTCCGATTGAAGTCTCTGCTCCTATCGCAGCTTATAAATACGAAGGAACAATGCGGGAAATATATTTGATTCTACCAGATGAATCAAATGGTCCTATACGGTAAATAGTATATCCTCAAAATCAAATATTGATCTAAAAAATTAAATAAAATAGACCAGGATGGTCCAACTTCTTTGACATTGCGGGACACTAAACACTAAAGAAACAAGTCGCGGGCCACAATCAAAACTAAATTATTTTGTATCTCACTTTTTTAGACTCTGAATTATTCTTACAATACTGGTCATATTTTTGTCTGCTAATGGGATGTTTCGGGTTGATACTTTTTTACCAGAGTCTAAAAATGGATTTCTATGTTGGTAGTGGCAGGTGAAAGCGCCTTGTCTAGTATTACATTTTACATCTGATTTCTAGTTTAAATTTCAAGATTTTTTTAGCTTTAAGATGTTTAAATCAGTCACATTGGCTCTTGTTTTTATATTGCAGTATTATTTTCAAAAATATCGATGTTGCACATTTTTCAAATACAATAGATCAATATAACATTATGATTAAAATCATTCGGTGGGTCACAAGTGGCCCGCGGGCCAGTATTTGGACCACCCTGCAATAGATGATACCAGAGCTGATGATGTCGAGGAAGTATATGATAATTTAGGTCTATCAGTTTCGGAGACCTAAACTTATTTCTTATTTTCAGTTGCATATTTGTGATTGTCATAATCGGAGACCATTCAGAACTCAAATCAATGTTCGATCTCGAGGACCTGAGGAGAGTTAGTTCTGCTGCAACACATATTGGCGATGGTGTAGAATACCTTTCAATAGCGCTTCATAGGTAATTAGAAATATTTGAAATTTAATATGTCAAAATCTTTCAACCTATACGATTTACCCATATTCTATACGTTTTTTTTTTCATTATTTTCGTCTTAGCCTTAACATTTTTGAAGTAAAAATTGAAAGAAAGGAGCTATTTTACTCTTCAGGACTAATGGAACAATCGAACCCAATATTTTTCATTAAAAACTAGTTCATTTCTGAAGCTTCTTTTAGTGCCTATTGCATCCTTGAAGTATTTTATTCCCACTGGTCGCATTTTTAATATGAATCACATTTTTATTCGCTTTTTATTTGTCCGAAATACGGTTTTCACTTCCAGATGTTGACAGGTATCTATGTTGAATGTGCAATCATTCGCATGAGCTCCTTGACATAAGAATTGGTCTTGAGAAACCATGTGGATATTCTTGATATTGGCATATTGCGTATATATTTTATGCTTAGTTTTTCTTTATTTATTTTAGCCTATTTTGTTGTTGTTAAAAGCTTGCTAAGTTAATCAATATTGTTCTTGTTTACAAAGATATATCATTACTGTTGTTCAGAGAGATTGTTGCATGTGTACTGCCCGGGGTAATACATTCGTTTTACCACACTCATATACGCCAAACTTGATCAGCTTCATTGCTGCTGCTGCATATTTCACCCGTGAAGACGGATGAGGCGCCGGTGCCTATCATTGACTTTTCGTAAATAAATATTGTGATTTGAACTACTTGTGTTTTGAAAGAAGTTGTGTGCGTAATACAAGTTCCCTGCTGGATAGATACATAGAGGCTATAGCTGTTGCCTCGCAGTGATCACAGTCACTACAAGCATATTGCACTAAATTATTTATGATAATTTCACGCAGAGATTTAATTTATTTCAATTTAATCAGATCTGATTTAACCGAGCACAATTCTACCTTATTACTTGGAGATGATAAAACAAGTTCATGTGACGTCAGAGGCTTGCACTCTGTCCAGCGGAGTAAGAGAGAGGCTCATGAAGAAATGTTTAATGCAAGGAATTGGCCCATTAAGCAGGGTGTTACGTACAGGTGAAATAATATTAACTGTAACTATATATATTACTGTACTATAATGTCTTGATGCTAACACTCGAAATTAAATATGTTTTTATTCAAATGCAATTATAATTTGGCCTTTTCTCTGCATGAGATATTTTTTTCACGCAGTTATTACGTCGCCACAGCGACACCTGGTGACAATAATAAGACTCTATTCCAAACAAGTGCAATTCTATCGTTTGTGAATGCAAAACCGGTTACAGGTGATTCGTTTACTTAATATTAAATGCAGTCATATTTAAAGATGTTATGATTTACCATATTCAAGACAAATCCATCCACATTGAGAAGGAATCTCAAACGATCCCAGTTAAATAATAATATAAAACGTATTGCTGTGACCAACAGTCAATAATACATCAGTTGAAATTTCCTCTGTACCAGTAAAATGATAAATAAATCCGTATCGATTAAAAATGTAAAAATATTAAGCATTTAAATTCAAGTCATTTTATTAGTTCTGTAATATTCCTCCACAGAGTCGAGTCTAGCTTGGGTGGCAGCATTGGTCGGCGCTCTAATTCTACTAGTGCTAATTGCTGTGCTTCTAATCTTCATGAGGAAAAGGTAAAGTGAACGAATTTTGATTTTCGATGCATTGATTATGTAGATTATTAACTAAATGTTTAATTTCTCACTATATATATTTTAATCAAAATGACATAAGTCCTTAAATATGTACTCAAATATTGAAACTGAGTGATTCTATTAGAATGTCATATATTTCATCACATTATTTCTTCAATTTCAATTCAGGAAAACCAAGAGACCGAACGAAGAACTACCTGACTCCCATGAACTACATGTACTACCCATGATTCCATTGTCACCAGGTAAATGCTCTCTCATGTCGGTTACATTGCAGGAAAATATACACTGGTCATATTATTGAATTCAAATTGTCTTTGTAAAAGGGAAGAAGAGGATGTAATATTATTGCTCAGAAAAATTCTCTGTTCCCTTGGTCAATCTTTTTAAAGGGTCAATCATTCAAAAGGTATTTTGGAATAGCACTTTAAGTCTAAATACATTTCTGGTTGGAAAAGAGGATGCCACTAAAACGAATCACTATTGGGACACCATTTCCATTGTATCACATGTTTATTTCTCAGCTTTGAATGTATAATTTATACCGATTAACACCGAACCCCCCATTTTTTTCTCTTTTCAAATCAAATACATTAATGAATGAAATATACTATATCGTCAGAGCATAATCAATTTTGAAATATTTTCAGAGCCGAAGTACGCAACTTTGGAAAAAGAAAAGAACGAACCACAATCAGAAACAGATATTTCAATGCAGCATCTTCAAAGTGTTTACAACATGTTGCTTGTGAATGGGAAGAATAAATTCCGAGAGCAATTTAGGGTATATCGAATGTATATATGTCAGGTTAAATGTAATTAATTTAAAATTATGCATAATAACGTACAACTGCTTGGGATCAATGTGATGAATTATTACTAAACCTTACCCTACCTCTATCCCTGAACTTTACACTAACCTTAGATTGTTCTAGTAACCTGTCCTGGTAAAGATGCATAATTGCCGAATGAATCCCATTAACCACAAAATGCATATATTGTGATCATAACGCAATGTAAATAAAACATTCATTTAGCAGGAAACTATATGCAGATATACACAGGGTTCTGCGATTTGATGCATGATCGATATGATATGAACGTAATATTTAAAATTGATAAAATGTTGTGAATTTTAGAAACTCAGAGCGGAATCGAAAAAGATCACATCAACTATAGAAGTTGCATCAGCTGCAGCAATGAAGAAGAAAAATCGGTACAAGGACATACTGCCTTGTAAGTAAAGTAAACATGTTTTTGTTTGTATTTAAATGTATGTGTGAACGTGCATTTGTGTGAATTAATGTGAATATGCAGCGACTATTTCAATATCAGTATGCTGTACGGTATATCTGCACTCTTCAAAAATTCAACTTTAAATAGAGTTGTACTTTTAATAGTATAAAAACCATTGTAAAGATACATAACCAGTGATTAGCTCGTACCATTCGTACCATTTAGATTTCAAAACTAATTCAACGTAATTCTTGTTTTAATCCAGATGACAATACTCGTGTTCACTTAGACGTCGAAGAAAGATATATCAATGCTTGTTATATCCACGTGAGTATAATGCGTTCAAAATTTTAAAAAATATAATTTTTGAAAAAACAGATGAATTATATGGAGCGTTTTGTTGCTTTGAAATTTAGATTTTTTTATTTAGTAAAGCAATTGACAAACTTTCTTCCAAACAGGGGCACGATGAACCCCAGAAGTTCATCGCAACGCAGGGACCATTGCCAAGTACAATCGGGGATTTCTGGCGAATGGTTGTTGAGCAGAAATGCAAAGTCATCGTTATGCTGACGAAGTGCGTTGAAAGCGGAAAGGTAAAGTATTTTGATTAATATCGGTCAGATTATATTCCATTGATGCATTTAATAAATGCATGGGAGTTTCCATAAAAGAATATGAAATATTTGGTGATTAATAAATGTAACCTTGGAAAATTAGATGCAGAATATTTTCAGAAAAAATGTGAGAAATATTGGCCAGATATGGGACAATCTGTGGAATATGGAAACATAAATGTTTCAAACCAGGATGAAAATATTCTTGGAGGCTTTGTGAGAAGAACTTTGGTCATTGCTACAGGAGATAAGGTTTGCAATAAAGTGTTCAGATTTAGGTCGTTGTTGGTTGGGTTGTAACAAGATCAATAGGGATACATTAAGTATTATTACTGTTAATATTGGTTGCG
>JAUELA010019139.1:0-11763 GCA_031471845.1 Boltenia villosa | reverse complement strand
GTTTGTCAGATGTCTGTCTGATACTTAAAGAGATGAAGGTACTTGCTAGCATGCACCTCTGCGAATGCGGAAATATATAAACGGCCGACCACATCATCGACGGCTGTCCCAATAAAGTACTTTCCGCCAAACGGTCGAATAGGACTGGAGTCCCTAGACCCACCATCCAGAGAATGGCTGAATATGACATATGAGGAACAATTCGAAAGAATAAAGATGTAGATAATGATTATACTGTGGAAGTGCGAATCATTTCCAACATTCTCATGCATTGTCGCAATATTGAATGACTCAATGGAAAAGCTATCAAACCTATTATTTTTGTGTAATTTTTGATCGTCTGTTTGGAGAGAGTGTCATTATTTTGGATACTTTATCGCATAGCATAACAATAAACCGACACCACATAATTATTCATTCTAGGCAATAGGAAATGGCCTCTAACACTGAATCCTATGTCCTGCAAAATTACACTTTGATATTCCCTTTAAAAGTGACCATAATTGCGTCGATTGGCAATTCATATTTTACAAATAAATCAAATTTTTATTCGAAGGTTAATGAAACAATTAATAACATTATGAATATTGTTTTTAATATTGTCCAACTCGAAAATGAATTTCACAGGGCGAACGTTTTTTTATACCTGGATTTTTATTTCATTTTTTTTTAAAGATAATAAAAACGAAACAATTTTGTGATGAAGGTGTCTTCTCCCTCTCCACGCCATTACAAATTACTTCAAATTTCTCATCTTTTTTAAACAAACGATAAACAATTATTTAATTGACATTCAGTAACTGAGTGCGGACAGACACATCTCAGACGGACCTCCCGTATATTACTCCATTTCAGAGCTACACAACATTTTCTTCGCTAATAGATGACTATATTTGCAATGATTAATCTGAAAGTTTTGAGTCTGAGACAATGTTAAAATATATATTTATTTCCTGGAAAGCACCCGATGAACTGAAAACAACAAAAATTGAGAAAAAATTAACTTTGAAATGTTTTCTCCGCGCCTCATAGAGATTGCACATCACTCATGTTATACTCGTTCCAGGTGTTTTTCGCACTTATGGTAAAAACACCATATTGCAACCGACATATTTCAATTGTGTGTAAACTGACAACATCCCACACGTGATGATTGACATCATGGCTCGAATTTACCTCAAAAATTCGTCATTTTCAGCTATTTGAGAATAATCTAAAATTAATTGCTCATCCTTACAATGTAATGAATATGGAAAGTTCTCAATTATTTTAGAAAACCTATATTAAACTTATGTGAAGCGACCACGCGAAATGTATTTCGCCTCGAAAACGCGTTCGCGAGTTATAAGGCTGGAATACACGTACGCGGTAAACGCACGCGTTTTTTTGGTTTGTTTCATTGCAACCGCGCGTATACGTATGGAATTGAATTACGCGCGGTCGTAATGAACCAAAAAACGCGTGCGTTTACGCCTACGTGTATTCCAGCCTATATATAACGCAACAAGCAAAAACGAGATGAATTTCCCTTTCAAAACGGTTTGTTCGCGAGTGACAATGCAACAAACAAGGGCCTAAAGCAAATTTCGCATAAGTGTAAACTAGGATTTACGAACTTCGATAAAATTGCCTGTTGTTGTCCACTTTGCCTTTCAATTGCGCATCATTAATAATCTTTTATGTCCTTTGAAATATTACAAAGGAAAACTCCATTACGATTACACTGGCAACACTACCATATAAGGTTACGCCATATTATCGTTTGATTACAGAGCCAGCGAGACCACCTGCAAAATGTTTGATTGATTGGAAATGGTTTATTTTCTTTCGGCTTTGATCGCAAGTGATTCAGACGTTTTATCTAAATAACGATTGATCTTTGTTCCTTGTCTACCTGAGGTTCGTTTAAATTAAGGATAAATATTATAACACAACCATCTTGATGATATCTATCAATATTATAAACTGTCAAAAAATGGGCAACCCTAATTTACGGAGTTATGGACGAGCGGATTTATGGATTTACTCACTAATTTACGGATTTAGGGAGTTATTTTTAGGGATTCCGTAAGTTACGGACCGACAGACTAATTTAATATCCAAATATATATTACATAAGCCTACCCTAACCCTCCTCCCTAACTAATACTGAATTTACTAATATTAATTGTATAAAGTTGAAACGAAATCCGTAAATCCGTAAATCCGTAACTCCGCAAATTAGGTTTGTCCCTTTTTTTCACAGTTTCTAGCATTGAAAAATGTTTTGGTTTAAATGGAATTAAGCTGTGGTTGTTCTTCCCTTCCCCTTGTCTGAGACCACCTTCATTTCATTGAACTGGGCTCGGAAACCGGCTGTGAAACTAACACATATAAAGAATATGCACGGGCTATCATATTTCTGGCCAGTCTTAGATAATACAAGCGTACGCCTTTCTTTTCCATACAAGGTCGGAGATAATGCGGAGATAATTTATGACTGAGCCAATCAAGGGGACATAATATAAATGTTCTCGATGACTTGGAACTCGCCACCTTGATGATCTTAAAATGAAATCTTGATATTTAAGCCATTGTTTTATTTGCACCCAACCCACTTGGGCGATGTCTGATCATAATTCCTTTAGTTAATTATAGTCTCGAGTTTATCGATCGTCCATCAATTCAAGTCCCTTTTTGTCTCTTTTAAATGTTCCACGCCGCAAGAAAATGTTTTATGTCTATTGTAACTTGTTTATGAAGGATTTTCCCTCGAAAATCAATGATTTTCATGTTCTCAGGA
Organism: Boltenia villosa; assembly: GCA_031471845.1. Lineage (NCBI taxonomy): Eukaryota > Metazoa > Chordata > Ascidiacea > Stolidobranchia > Pyuridae > Boltenia > Boltenia villosa. The sequence goes on along the minus strand of JAUELA010019139.1, from coordinate 8,981 downwards.
TCAAGATATATAAATCAATTATAGCATTCTAAACATGGGCGGGCTTACAGAAAACATCTTGTACCAAGGGTTTCAAATTCCATCATTCATCATCCCAGACGCGTTGTGAACTTTAGTATACAGGTATATAGGATTCTGGATTTGGATAAAGATAAATTAGGAGATATGAACAGCAAACTCTTTGTTTGAATAATATTTAGTAAAGCTGAAGGGAAGATAGATTAGCCTGAAATAGTTATTTTGGTTGAATTTATTAAGTTACAATCGAAAAGCTTTCATATATTTACTGAACTCTATGAGTTATAGACAATTAATATTTGTTTTAGGTATCTTTGAACAATTCTCCTTGATGCCTTCTGCCTTGGCCCCTGATCTACAAATGATTGAGCAAACGATATATATATATATATAGCAACCGCTGGTTATTATTACTTTTAAACGACGTATCTTGAACAATTGCTACTTGAACCTATATAAAGTACGACACTATGATATAATTTCATCAGTATTATTTCATACTAAATTACCTTATTTCAGAACCACTATACAGAGTGTTATCAATTCGAATGTTTCTTTTTGCGGTGATTTATTATGCGTCTCGAGGAAGCTAGATATAACGATCTAGCGAAAGCTTATTGTGTACGAACAATACTATGTCTGATATTATATTTGTATTCTATAATTCTTGTTTGAGCATATTTTTTAATGCCACGAATAGATCCACAACTAAAAGGGGAGCGTAGAGAAAGGATAAACGGTTTGCCGCACTACATTTCACAACTCATGGAATGTCTTGAACATACCAAAATTCACAAAACTACGCAATAATTCAGTATGAGTGAAAATCTAAGGACTGTGATTTTCAACAATGATTTTCATTTTGTCTGATATTATAAAATTTCAACGAAGGATTTTGCTTTGTTGGGGGTGAGACATAAGGTCAATCAAATGCTTGTACTCTATGAGTGATTGGCCATTACTAATCATTTCTTGTTTCCGTTTGACGATTTCAACCAATTCTCCCTGTAACGAGTAAATGAGGTGGATATATTATATGATGCATGGAACGTTATGGGCAAATTCATCCTTGTTTGATTTATATAAGATCAATGAAGGGATCAGTCAGTTGCTTCTCTATGATGTTTGCATCTAGAGTTCAAATCCGACCAACGTGAAATGTTCTACACTCTTGTACCAATTATGCTTGTCAACCAAACCTATGCTTGTCTCAGACAGTGCAATTCTCTTTATAGCCGGCGCTAAGTGGAAGGATAGGGCAATAGATATGGGGATAAATCATCCCAAGCGGTAAACTATCATTGAACTCTCCATGACTATCACGTGTTCTTTCGTGTTCCAGGTTAAGAAACCCTGTTTTATAGTTTGTAGATGTTTTACCAAACTTTCATCGAGATTCTTACTTTAGATCCCGGTTTTGAAAGCCTTTAGTATCTGCGTGCATGAGTAAGTAAATGAAGGAAATTTACTTTTATCTACTTCGGGTAAAGTATTACAACAATGTTGAGGGATATAGCTTCCTGATAAGAGATGATAAAGTGTTGAAGGTTGCTCTATCAACCATTCTACAGCTGTCAACGTGTAATAGACAGGATCCGTGCAGCTAACTTTGATAAAGTGATACGTCAATCAAACCAGTTTCTGTATTTTAGTGGTTATCACGTTCACCGAAATTATGCATGAGGTCAATCCTGATTCTCGATTTCGTATCTTTATGTTGTACATGGCGTAATTCCAAGTAACTCTATAATTGTTCAATTGGGACTTCCTTTCCTTGCATCCGCAAAACAAAAGTCCCTTAACTTCCTGATACCGGTACAAAATCCGGAGATCGCCGTACAAGTAATGAAACAACTTACGAAGACAGGAACTTGTTAAAGTGTCCACGTCCGCAGATACATGACACCGTACAATCATTAGTAGTTACAATCAAACACCTCATACTTCCTACCAAAACATTGCTTTAACCTCAAAATCCTGATTCCTAGAAGAAAGGAAGGAAGGAGAATACAATAGATTTGAAGAAATACTTACTCACTAAACTGGAAACGATTAGTTAGATTTTAAATCATTGAAATTTATATTAAAATGAAACAAGTTCAGTTTTGTTCCTTCTATAAACTTCCTGTTTTGTGTTCGCCAGAATTGTGTAAACAAGGACATAATAGTCAGGAAATGGGCGCCTCTGTGATGAAATCATTACATTATTGCATCAAAGTGACATCTCTATTATCTCCAATGAAGTCACTAAAATTCCACCAGAAATTACACATGCATTTCCTCCGATGTCTCTTACAGTGTGATTGTATGCCCTGTTTACCACATACCACGATGTCTCGAATTGCATTCAAGTATCAAGTGTTATTGTTTTGTTTCTCCGTCTGAGCACGCCCACGTAACACCTATAGCTCCGTAATTTTTCGTTAGATTTCTAGACGGGTAAAAGTTCAATGGCTAGAGTGTTGGGTGTTGAATGACAGCAATTGCTCAATGACTGATGTGATATGATGTAGCAGGTTTAGCAAGTTTAGTTTCTCAGATGTCTGTCTGATACTCACAGGAATGATCACGTGAAGGTACTTGCTATCATCCACCATTCCCCTTTGCGAATGCGAAAATATACAAACCGTCGACTACATCATCAACGACTGTGCCATGTACTCTCCCCCAAACGGTCGAATAGGGCTCGAGTCTCTAGACCAGGGGTTCCCAACCTTTCTTATGCTCCGCACCCCTAAAAAAAGTAATATGCCCTCGCACCCCTAAAAAGTAACAATTTTTTAAAGATAAAGAAAGTGAATTTTTTTAATAATTTTTTAATATATAATACGAAAAAAAGGAAATGTTAACTCTATTTCTCACCCCCTGAAATGCTTTCTCGCACCCCCAGGGGGTGCGGGAACCCCTGGTTGGGAACCCCTGCTCTAGACCCACCATCCAGAAAATTAGCTAAAAATGGTTGCATATGACAAATGAGCAACAATTCGAAAGAAGAATGATGGCGATAATGAATCTACTGCGGAAGTGCGAATCATTTCCAACATTCTTATGTATGAAATTTCTGACTTGACAGCGAAACTATCAAACCTCTCATTTACGTAATTGTCGATTGTCTGTTGGGAGATAGTGTGCTTATTTCGAATATTTTATCATCTAATACAGGGGTGGGGAAACTTTTTCTCTCCACTGGCCGCATGGAGCATCTGTGAATCTCTCGCGGCCACATTCAACAAAAACGCAATTATTATTCATGCAAATGTGTTTGCATTAACACGTTTTTTCTGTGCGAAAATGTCTGGACCACACAAATTGACATCGCCTTGCGAGGAAGTTCGTATGCCGCACAAAAAGGCACATGGGCCGTAGATACAACTTCAATAAAACAATTGATAACAAAGTGTAATAATTCACAATAACGACATATTCCTTGTGAAAATTCACTGTTTTAGGGTGAGTTGCAACAGAAGAACTCAAATACACAAATCTTAGACACTAGATGTGATATTTTCATTATTCATTCCATAGCGTTAGTCACTTGGTAACTTATAACCAGGATATCCCACCAAGCCCCCAAGATTGCCGCGTTGCTATTTACAGAGTAAAGTATTTCACCCATGACCCCATCACCCACTTCAAGTGTCGAGAGAGGATGTTTAACGCAAAACAATAAATACTCGACATGCCGCGAAGAACGTTGGAATGAATTCCCATGCAGGTCGTATTAGTCATATACGTGAGTTACGTCTCGCCCACATAATTGTAGTAGTTTTGAGTGAATGAAAGGCTAACATGTAGCTAATGTTTCGATTCCTTTATATACATACAGTATTTTCTTATGTCTGTACAAATGGTAGGCAAACTTTTCGAGTGTTTGTCACACCTTATTATATGATTTGAGTCTGAAAACTTCAATTTTAAAGCAAGTTCGAAACAAATAATTAACGAAGCATTAAAAATGATTCCTTTATTGTTTTTTCGCTATTAAATAAGGCCCAAAATATTCGAGGGTCGTACAGGGTGGTAAATATGATTCATGTCTTAGACTACCGCTATTAATCTGATGGTTTGTAACAGGGGTGTACAACCTGCGGCCGTGGATAATAACCTATGCGCCGTACATATGTACATTAAGTTAGGTAATCATAATTCAACTTATTCAACTTGATTCATGTCTTAGACTACAGCTGCTATCAATGTGATGATGGTCTATAATAAAAGCAGTTAGAAATTGTACCTATATATTACAATTATCTGTTGAAGTAGAAGATTTGAGACTGAAAGTCTTCTTTCCAATGACCAAAAAATCCTCAAAAACATCAATGAATCACGTTTCGTTTCTTTCTATTTCAATTTTTAAGAAGTCATTTATATAGGCTGACCAAAAGAATAATTTCTGACGAAAGTTCGTTTCGTTGAGTTCGAAAACCAAACAGAAAAATGTGAGAGAATCGACAAACCGCGCGAATTACACATTCTCTCGTTTTTTTTTATATAATAACATTACATAACCTGTTTGAAATGTACAAGTCAGCTGATTGCTACATCGCCCAATTTGGTAAGAAATACCGATATAAGGTAACTTGGAACGAATTTGAGATAATAACAGGAAGATTATGGAAAGGCTTGGTTAATTAGTCAGAAAATTGGTTCAATATTTTGTCAGAAATCGATGAAATGAAACCAACCAGTGAAAACTGGTAATTAATGTCATTTTATAACAAAATTATTGCACCTTTGATGGTATTTTCGTCTTAAGTCTGATTTTAAGTCGTATCTCAAAACTAATTTCATCCAGTCACAACACGAGACAAGAATTCATATATACCACGGTAATCAAAGTATATATGTGAATAGTTACTTGATTCGCTTGTCGCCATTTATTTCAACCATTTCGAAAGGGCGGATTACTTGTTTTTCATGAGTCCACATATTTTTGGCCTATACACGTGTCGAGAGATAGATAGCATGGAGAGGCTTGGTTAATGAGTCAGGAAATTGGTTCAATATTTTACTGATATGAAACAAACCGACGAAAACGGGAAATTTATGTAATTTCATAACAAATTTATTGCACCTTTGATGATATTTTGGTCTTAAGTCTGGTTTTAAGTTGTATATCGAAATTACTTTCAGTCAGTTACATCACAAGACAAGATTACGTATATATCACGCATATATCTGAACAGTTGGTTTGGAACCTGGTTTGCTTGTCGACCTTTTTTGATTTATTTTAACCATTTCGAAAGGGTAGATTACTTGTTTTTCATTAGTCCACTTATTTTTGGTCTATTCACGTGTCGAGAGCTAGCGCACGTGTGTGTTCTCTATATTTCACTATCGCGTGGTTGAACCGGTTTCTAAAAAAGACATGAAGCTAGAATCCGGGCATCCCTGATTTACGGAAGACGAAACACTAATTTACGGAAGTTGCGAGAAAGTGGGAAACTAAAAATCCTAATTTACGGTAGTTGTGGGAATACGGATATCAAATCAAATGGCAACTTCACACTAATCCTTACCCCAACTCTAACCCTAACTCCAACCCTAACATTCCGTAAATTAGGATTGCTAGTTTCCCGCTCCGTTTCCGTAAATTAGTGTTCCGATTTCCGCTTTCCCGTCTTCCGTAAATTAGTTATGCCCGAACATAACGAAGCAGACCGAAAGGAAATATGTATAACACCCAGCTAATAATATTGATAACCGAGTATAGTCGATCAAATAATATTACTTTTGTTATCAAAAGTGCTCAATCAATATTCTTATGCTATTTGACTGTTACAGTTAGACGCGGTTCGAAAGGATATCAAATATATCAAACGCGTTACATTTGTCTACTCCCAAGTCTAACTATTATTGGAATTTCGGTTTTGCCAGCTCAAGTCATGCAGTCATGAAGGTCACATATGCCTGAGTCACACTTCGAAAAGCAGAAAAATCACCTAAATTCCGAAACTCGGGAGAACTGTATTATTTTAGCCCTTATTTAGATGAGGTAAAACATATTTATCAGATTAGGTACTTCATATCCTCATCTTTTCTTTCGAGTCGAATATCTCGCATAGCAAGAGGATTAAATACATTAGAATAGTTCATACAAAATTGTATTTTAGATCACGAACCAGCCACGGAAAATACCACAAAAATTTCTAACATTTATAATTTGGCCTTTCTCAAAACATAGATTAAGATATGGATGATTTACTCTAACTCAGTGGTTCAACCTTTTTGCATATTTTACCCCTTTATCAAACAAGATTACCAGATTTACCCCCGATACACTCATTGGAAACCGAAATTAACAAAGTACTCAGGAATAAATAGAAAGACTTGGCCAGAAAGCTGCATGAGTTCACTTTGAGGAAAACCAACAAAAAAAACATAATCACATTTAATGCGACGGATGCCCTTGTTTTTTTCAATGTCTGGTGAAATAGCAGATAATGCGCATCGTATGTCAGATTCGACATCGAGTCGGTTCGGTGCTTTAGATTGAAATATCGTCAAAACGAAGCTTGATAAACCGAAGCAATATGTTTACAATATTTTACACAAAAATTCAATGAAAGTTTTCCCCACATTTCTTATTATAATTGTAAATCATACCTTATTATCTGAAGCAATAAACCCAGATTTTACACAATTTCGAAATTTTGAACCCAGAAACACAGACAAGCTTTGAAACACCCAGATCTGGGTTTAAAAACCCAGCAGTGGGATCCCTGGTCAGGACACATTAATTAAGCGTCACAAAGGACATTTAACGGTTGAGTGGTCATTGAAATGATTTTAAAACCTAGCATTTTAAAATTCACGAACAAAACAATCAAATAGATGTGGTTTTTGTTTATTAAAAATCTTTTTTCACAATAACGAAATTTTGAAACATTTCAACATTTCTGTCATTCAGCATTTGGTATGAATGCACAATTAGTCATTCCAACAGATGAGAAGAATAAATTCCCTGATCTTTCATGAAAGTATAACCTTTTAAGGCAGTGGTTCTCAACATTTTTGGTAAATTCCCCTTTCCCGTCCAGTCGTCCTTCATTCCCCCTTGCCTGCTTTCTGCAGAAACTCATGCAAAATATTACATCAAAATATAGTAAAAAGTAAGTAGAAGTTGCACATTTTATTATTTAAATGTCAATTCAATGCGTACATAGAAGTAGTACATGGAACATTCATGAAGAAAATTGCGTAACACTATGCACAATGAAAATAAAATATTAAAATTCCTCTCCGGGAAGGAATTTCTCACAGGTTGAGAACAATGATACCACTGCGGTTTAAATTATTACGAAATTGCTAAATTTCAAATACAATAGATCATACACCTCCATAATTACCATTCTGCAACCTCTTCACCTTTGTAACCTTGTGAGGCTACATACCTGTCAGTCACACTCTCTAAGTCCCTTTGTAGTTTAATATAATCTGTCAAATATTTGACTGGAACAGAATGAACTTTGTTTTGAGTATATAATCTTCCCGGATTATCCCCGGCTTAAGAAATCATGAAATATTTCACATATTTGCGTGGTTGGGATTTTCACGAGATCACCTATTAATCTGAAAGAATTACGCCCTATCGAAACTATTTGGAAATTTTATGAATTTAAATTTATAGTTGTACAAGCTTGGATACATTTTTTTACATCGCCTTTCTTAGTTTAATTTCATTGGTTTTTCGACGCATATAACAGATATATAGCATATAGTTTAGGCATTATTTCTGATGACAACATGACCATATAAATATAAGTAACTTTACTCACACATACCTTTCAAATAGGGTTGCCATAAGCCCGTATTACCGGAACTCTTTTTAGGACTTTTAGGACTTCTTAGGGGAATTCTTAAGTTCTAGAAATTAATAGGATTTCAGCACCCATCAATCTATAATGGAAATTTTAAGAGAATTGGTGGCAATTTATTTTTTGGAGGCATTTTTCCTCTCTTGTGATATATTCCCATGTCAAATTTGTGATTTGTGTCTAATTTAAAGAAATTAATCCTGTTTTATTTAAACAATTTAAATATTTAGTTTCTTAATCGAGGAAACTCGCGGTAGTGAATGTCTGTTTTTTCCGTATCTTTAAATGTCGCATATTTATTTGCTAAAGTCATGAAGGGGATGGATGTTAACTGCTGGTACTGAGTTACAACCGAGGTTATGAGCGAGCTCAATATTCACGATTTTATCCTTATTTGGAAGTTAATAAAATATTTGTTAAGTGAAATCACAAGGAATATTGTAATTCATCTGACATCGCGTCCAATTCACTTTAAGTAAATCATTTTCACATATTTCGTACATCACATCATGGTGGTCACATGACTTCGTTTGTCTTGTCACTTATTTGAACTTCCAGATCATATAATTGATGGAAACCATACAATGCTAGAACTAAATACCAGAGTTGTAATGACTCGAGTTAATGACTTCACTCGAGTCAGACTCGAATCGATTTTGGTGTGACTCGGCTCGAGTTTTTACGCGTGAGAGACTCGACTCGACTCAAGTCATGACGGTTAAAGACTTAACGCGAGTCTTAAAACAAAATAACTCGAGTCAATAGAGACTCGAGACTCACAATAAAGAGATCAATTTGATTACATTTTGTCCATCGGTCTTATATAGTTTATGACGTAACATTAATCAACAGAATGAGACTTGATCACCTGATAATGAAAACATGAAATGTTTTCCACATGATGAACTTTTCGGATGTATGTGGTCAATAACCTAACTTCGTTACATTGTTAATTAAAAATACACAATACCGAACATTAGCCCGTTTCTGTAATACAGTTCACACAATATAGTCAGTGGAGAATTTTGAATAGTTTCGAGAAGTCGTTTTACATGATGACGTCATTCTAATTGATGACATCAGACAAAAGTATCCATTTCCATCGACTACTAGGTTGTGACACTCACAAAATGCAAATGTTTGTAT
>JAUELA010019030.1:0-11766 GCA_031471845.1 Boltenia villosa | reverse complement strand
ATTGACTCGAACATCTTTGTGACTCGGACTCGACTTGACTCGAAGAAGTCAGTGACTCGGACTTGACTTGACTCGACAATGAGATAAAAAAGACTTGACTTGACTCGAGTCTCAAGGCCTATGACTCGGACTCGACTCGAGACTCGACTTTGATGACTTGGTCCCATCTCTGAATTCTGCAAAAAGAAGAATGGAGCTCTTATACTGGTTCTTCTTTCAACTTAGTTTGACAATAAATCTTAGTTTGACCGAAAAATAGCATTTCCCTTATAAAAGTTAGAGCAAAGATAGATAGAGCAAGGCAGATGAAAACAAATACGGGATTCGTATTTGTTTTGAGTATCTGAAGTGTGATCACGTATGAAAGCGAATATTTGATTCGAGAAGTAAAATATTCGAACCTTTCAGCAAATGAAGTGGGAAAAAGTACAACAAACATCATATTCGATTTATTTGATATTTGCATGAAACGAAGGAACATACAGTCGACTCGACTGAATTCACAGATATTGATTCGAATCTCTTCAAAGTAGTTCCTTTGATATATGGAGGTAAACAGGACACGAGAGGATTGTTATTTTCAATATAATAGGGCTATGTTCTTTCAAACCTGTTTGCGGATTTCAAATTACCCCTTTCAAGTTTACTTGAGGTCATTGACACCCACACGATCGCTTTTTTTCGTCGCGTTCATGCAGACGTATGTGTGTGTGCAGTGCTGGGTACAACTCCCGTGCTTTGGCTACGGGGTTTCATTGTGAAAAAACGCCTTCAGATAGGCGCCATAAAAATGTAGATCAGATTGTAGTATTTTAGTGGTGACTCTGATGCTAATGCAAGTAATTATAATGATGAGTTTTGGGACAATGCCTGTTCTTGGGTATTTATTGTGAGAGTAGAGAGTATGCCGTATACGTATGCAAAGCAGAAATGATTTTTTAAAACATAATATAAGTGACTATCTATTTATGCGTTCAAGTCTCAAGGTGTAAACTTTTCGATTTTTGCTCACTTTCTTCCGTAAAAACCGAATAGAAAGATAGATTATGATTCAAGACTTGCTTAGTAGTAGATAATTAGACGTGACGTCATTTGTGTACATGTACATCACTGATTTCAACGACAGTGATCCGAGATCACTTTAGCAATTTATTGTATTTTGTTGTTCGAAATAATCCAATGAGCGTTGGTTTTCCTTTGCATAAGTTGAGCTACACATATTTTGTATGTGCCTGCGCATGGTTGACGCACCATGGCTTCATTTTACAAACAGGATAAAGTGAAATGTTTAGGGTGAGAAGAAAACGTATGGGTATACAATCTCTCTCGAAATAAAAGGGGGTGATGTTGTTCCAAAGATTAACTTGAACTAACATAACTATTGGTCTGCGAAGCGTGTATCAGACGGAATTTCTTCGAGTTGAAGAGATATTTTTGTAAAAACGGAAGTAGACTGAACATCTAGTATTTGAAATACGTAGGAACTAAACGAGTATTTATTAGGCCTTTTGTTTAGAACGGCTGAGAAGAGAGAATTGTTTTCTTTTAAACATTTTATTCTTCAGGAGCCTTTAGAACTAGCTTCAGAGTTGAGATCGTTCATTTCGTATTACCACAAGAAAATGTTATGGTAAATATTTATAAGTGTGTCGTATTTGATTACATGTAATATTTGAGGCATTTAATATAAAAAATAAACTTGAAAGAGCTTGTCGATTTACGAATAAAATATATAAGAATATTTTAAAATTTCCACTTTTGCTATAAAGCTCTGTTGATTAGTTGTGCGTTCGTGTAACATAAATATATATACATTTGAACCTAGTTTAGCAGCCATGCTGTCATCTTACAGGTGACATAGGAAGCTATAACTCGGAGATTATAACAAAATAATACTATGGAAAATAAATTAATGGATATTTTCACCCCATTTTATAGGCAGGCAATAATTTATACATTACCTGATAAGACAATAAAGGAAAGATTTCTAACATGGCTGAACATGCAGAATCCGCTTTGCAGAAAATAAACGCTCGAAGACAAAACGACAAGTTCTGCGATTTCACGATCAAAGTTGGAGGAAGATCTTTCCCTGTTCATCGAATTTTTCTGGATTCTTGTTCCGAATATTTTCGAGCGATGTTTTCTCATGAAATGAAAGAGGTTCAACAAGGATTCTGTGAGATGAAGGATGTAGAAGAGGCTGCTGTGGAACAATGTATTGACTTCATATATACAGGGAAGACATCACTTAATATGGACAACGTGAAAGGGATTTTGCATGTCTCTTGCATGTGGCAACTTGATGATCTAACTAAGAAATGTGCTGATTTTCTTCAAACCAATGTTACTGTACGTAACTGCGTTTCAATTATAAACATGGCGACAAAATACCAATCTGAAAGATTGATCATTTCAACCAGAAGTTTCATGACGGGACATATAAGAGAGATTGTTGAAACCGGAAACTTGGTGCATTTAAGTGAAGAAGATCTATTGTTTTGCATCAAACAATGTAACAGATCTTATAACAGAGACTGGGCAGATTCGGGTCATATCGTTTTATGGAAACTTCTAACAAAATGGGCGAAAAGTCGAAAACAGGAGAGAAGATTAAAATTTTGCCAGATGCTGAGACATTTTGACATTTCAAAGTTTGAAAGAGAATTCATTCAACATGATATGTGGCAAGAATACTTGATCAGCTCGTGTGAAAGTTGCCAAATGTTTATTGCTGAATCATTTCTGAAAGCTTTTACAACGAACTTTGAAGATAGGTCTAAAGGGGGACAATTCAGGAAGGTTGATGGTCGATTGTTCACGGTTTCAAATTGTCTTCTCATAAAACTCCTGGCTAAAAGGTATCAAAAGAAAGAAGTGGAGAAAGAAGCAGATCGTTTCATCGTCGAAAATTTCAACGACATCATACGACAAAGCGATTTCAAAAATGTAGCAAAATCCGACCTGAAGAAATATCTTCAAGAATATTCATCCCATGGAAGATCAGCAGAAGTCCGGAAATGGGATGCTGTGATCACGTGGGTAAAACACGATGTTGACACTAGAGAAGGCGACTTCCTCGAATTGTTCAAATGCATCAATCTTAAACAACTTCCGACCAAATTCATGCATCAGACCGTCTGGCAGGAAGAACTCGTGAAAAAAAAATTAACGAAGCCTGATCTGAAGAAATACCTTCAAGAACATTCATCTCAATCAGCGGAAGTCATGAAATGGAATGCTATGATCACGTGGGTAAAACACGATCTTGACACTAGAGAAGGCGACTTCCTCGAATTATCTAAATGCATCAATCTCGAAAATCTTCCATTTGATTTCTTACATCAAACCGTCTGGCAAGATGAGCTCGTGAAAAAATCAAGTGAATACAAAGAAATCTTGGTGGGATTACTATTCAATGAAGTAGCAAAGATTAGGAAGGGACTGGAGTTAAAATAAAAATGGAGATTTGATTTGTACTTTGCGTTTGAGCTTTGATTTTGAGAATAGCAAATATAGTTTCCATTATTTTTGATGGTTGATTTATTTGATTTTTTTTAATTTGGCCCATTGACAAAATTTGAGAATATAGCTTCCCTGTATTACGTGTTGATACCCTTTTTGAAGTCCTTTAACTATATATATTTCTAACTATACATTTCATCGGATCGTTTTTTTTTTGTGCTATTGAATGAGCCTCGCGTTCAAAGTAGAGTTAAACTGAATTATTATGACGTCATAAATCGAGCGTCATCATTTTGTATCATACTGTAATCTTCAATATATTATTGTGCATACTTAATATTTAACAAGTGTAGATATTCTTACTAGAAGTGCCTTTCATTACAATATATTTACAATAACTAGCTTGGTAAACATGCATAACTTTTTCATAGTGACGTACACTGATTATAAATCTTAGTATGAGTGAAAAAATATTACTTCCTTTTTAGCAGGCTATTCTTTTGATATAGCGGTTTGCATATACTCACATATTACATTAATTGCAACTTTCTTGACTAAAATCGTGTATGATTAAAATGTCAATCAATTGAGTTTTTTGTTTCAAATCTACGTGATGGACAGAGCAAGGCAAACGAAAAAATATGAGATTCGTATGCTTTTAGTATCTGAGGTGTGAGGAAGTATTAAAGCGACTTCTTGATTCGACTTGATCTTATTTCCATTGTGCAATCATTTGAAATATACCGAGAATTAGGGAGGGAGAAAATTGTTATTTTTTCAAAATAATATGACCATGTTCTTTCAAACCTGTTTACCGATTTCAAATTACCCCCGTGACGAGTTTATTTGAGGTCATTCATACTCACTCGCTCGCTGTTCTTTTTGTCTCGCGGCACATTCGTGTACACGTGACGTGTGTGTGTAGTGCTGGGTACAAGCATCGTGCTCCGACAACGGGGTTTAATTTTGAACAAATGATTTCAGATAAACGTCATATAATTCTAAATCAGATTTTCTCTTCTCAAAGTGGTGACTCTGATGCAAGTAATTAATATAATGAGATTTGGAACAACAGCCCGTTCTGGGTGTATCCGTGGTGAGACTCCATATCGTAGAAAGAATCCGCTGGTTTAAATTCTGAAAAATATTTAACTAAAATATGTTCATTGCCTCAATCACAAATATATTAATAATTTTCTTCCATTGTTCTCCATATTAACGAAGAGATTACTTTAACTATGCGATGTAATATAGCGAATGAGTACACATTGACACACGCCAGCAAAATTAAATAAGTTGTTCTCGACGTAACCACCTTCAGAGTGAAACTTACAGACAATGATCTGCGGACTATCTCTACCAAGTCTATTTCTAAATAATATGCATTTATTATTCATCTCATAGCAAATCAATTTAAAATATATGATATTATTTCATGTTTTGTGGCGAATCAATCCGTACTGGGCTGCTATGTTATCCTCCTAAGATGAAAGCGACATTCAGCATTTGAAAGTTGGCACTAAAACAGTGAAGTTGGCGAGCTTGATAAAATAATGGACAATTAAAGTAATTTAGTTTAATGTGTCTATATTTCATAATTTCAGTCACATTTCGAATCTTTAATTAACACAGCATTTCGTGAAATTGCATCTCTTCTGTCTATAGCGAGCGCATCGAAAAAAATAGTTTAATGTCTGCAAAGTCATGCTTTAGTTGTTTACTGTGCAGACAGGGCGCATTAAACATGATGACTTTGAGCAGGATTTCAATTTTAGACCACTCACAAGTATTGAAAATCCAGGAGTCAAGAGAGAGGAACCATTTTAATGTGCATAGTAGCTGGTAACAGCTGTGCAAGCACTTGTATTGTAAGGTTTCCGGGGTGAAATATTGAACCCATTTTGTGTACAAATTACTGGGCTAAACGATATTAAACTTATTACGGAAGTTAAAACGTCATGGCAAGAGTGTTGAAGCCACGGAATGAGTTACATTGGCTAACATAAACCATTACAAAAATAATTACGTCATGAATAGAAATAAAGATGTTCGTTGCAGAGACTTTGAATTGTTTGAACGTTGAGCCTATTGTTTCCGAGTCGTGTTAAGACAACATGCTCAGATGTGAAAAGGTGTGGACAAAGCATTCTACAGGAAAATCCTTCCTACAGGAAACAAATGAAAAACAACTAGCTCGCTATCTGCTTCGGGAAGAGTATTCAGCCCTGAATATCGAATTCATCGACGGCTGTTGTTCGTAGAAACAAAAAACAATCGTAGATGTTGCGACATTTCACCTTGTATAGAAATTGGAATGAAGGGAAACTCCATTGTTATCGTATCGTCATCCTACATAACGACGCATACAAAAGTATACAGCATGGATATCTTCAAAATTTAGCTTAGAGTGAGGAAGATGTGTATGATGGAAAAATGACAGTAAATTGATTCGTTCAATCTAAGACAGGCATAAAAGCAGTGATGCAACCTTAATGAACAGTGAACGCAAAGTTTATATAATATAAGGTATATGCAGTTAGTGCATCTCGTTAAAGAGACTAACTTAATCTTTAGTTAGTTAATCAGAAGGCAGTCGAGTAGTGAGACCTAAGGCTAATGTTGGGATTGTGTCCAACTAGGAACCTCGAGTGACAAACAGATGAGTACCCGGTGATAATTAAGTTGACAGGGGCTGCCTAAAGGGAACGGTAAAGGCATGAGGTCCTGGAAATATCTATACCCAAAGCCTCAAGTGCCTACCAGATGAGTACCTGGGGATAAGTTGACTGGGGGACCGCCTTATGGGAACAGCTAAGGCCTGAGGTCTTTAAAATGTCTATGTCCAAAGAGTAAAAGTCCTTTAAATGGCTAAGTGTCAAAAAGGGTAACTTCCTTAAAGTAGTAGAGTCCTGAAAACGCTGTCTTGAAAACGACAGAGTACAAATAATGTACAAAGGGTTATCTCTATAATATTTGTATTGTCCGAATACTTATGAGATCCGATTATAACAGGAAAACATACAAAACTGACAGAGTACTATCCTATCACATATCGATGTACAAACGGAAAGAACTTCGCGTTCAAATTATGAGAAAACTGACTCTTTTTTACCAAAAATAGCCTCTTTTATAGACCTTAAAGCGAGGTGAAAAAAGGAAATTTTACGGCGAATGACCGAGAGTTAACTTTTATTGAGCTGAACTGGTATTGATAGTGATGCATATTGCGTCACGGTTATGATATTTAAGTCATACTTGTATTACATGATATTTACATCCGCGATGTTCAGTCAGTTTCCTTGGTTGGGATTGGGATTATTCTTATGTTCTATATCGCACGATATCCTTTATATATAAGAATATTTTGAAATGCACAGTAATTTCCACTTTTGTTATACAGCTCTGTTGATTAGTTGTGCGTTCGTGTAACATAAATATATATATTTGAACCTAATTCAGCAGCCATGCTGTCATCTTGCAGGTGACATAGGAGGTCATAACTCAGAGATTATAACAAAATAATACTATGGAAAATAAATTAATGCATATTTTCACCCCATTTTATAGGCAGGCAATAATTTATACATTTCCTGATAAGACAATAAAGGAAAGATTTCCAGTATGGCTGAACATGCAGAATACGCTTTGCAGAAAATAAATGCTCGGAGACAAAACGACAAGTTCTGTGATTTCACGATCAAAGTTGGAAGAAAATCTTTCCCAGTTCATCGAATTGTTCTGGATTCTTGTTCAGAATATTTTCGAGCGATGTTTTCTCATGAAATGAAAGAGGTTAAACAAGGATTCTGTGAGATGAAGTATGTGGAAGTGGATGCCGTGGAACAATGCATTGACTTCATATATACAGGGAAGACATCACTTACTATGTACAACGTGGAAGGGATCTTACATGTCTCCTGCATGTGGCAACTCGATTATCTAACTAAGAAATGTAATGATTTTCTTCTAACCAATGTTACTGTACGTAACTGTGTTTCTATAACAAACATGGCGAATAAATATCAATGTAACAGATTGATCATTTCCACCAGGAGTTTCATGACGGAACATATAAGAGAGATTGTTGTAAACGGAGAGTTGGCACATTTCAGTGAAAAAGATCTATTGATTTGCATCGAACAATGTAAAACATCTCCTGATTTGGATCCAACCGTTTTATGGAATCTTCTTATAAAATGGGTGAAAAGTCGACAACAGGAGAGAAAATCCAAACTTTGCAAGATCCTGATGCATTTTGACATTTCAAAGTTTGAAACAGAATTCATTCAACAAACAATGTGGCAGGAATTCTTGATCAGCTCCTGTGAAAGTTGTAAGATGTTCATTGCTGAATCATTTCTGAAAGGTTTTACAACTATTAAACAAGAAAAATATGGTCTCATGCAGCGCATGAGACGGCAATTCAGAGATAAATATGAACGATCGTTCGCCATTGAAAACTCTCTTTTCGTGAAACTCTTGGCTAAAACGTATCAAAACAAAAGAGTGGAGATGGAAGCAGATCGTTACATCGTCATCCATTTAAATCACATTATGCAGCAAAACGAGTTCAGAAACATATCAAAATCCGATCTCAAGGAATATTTTCAAATATATTCATTTCCAACACCAGATGTCACGAAATGGAATGCTATAGTCACGTGGGTAAAACACGATATTGACGCTAGAGAAGGCGCCTTCCTCGAATTGTTCAAATACATCAATCTTGAAAAATTTCAATTTGATTTTCTGCATGAGACTATCTGGCAGGAAGAACTTATAAAAAGATCGAGTGAATGCAAAGATATCTTAACAGAAGTATTATTCAAGAAAGTAAAAAGCGGAATGAAAGAAATGAGAGAAGATATAACAAGCCTACGCGAGGAAATGAATGAGCTAAAGGTAAGGTTATAGGACGATTGCCTCCCTGGACAATCCCCCCCACATCTGCCCACCGGACAACTGCCCACCGACAAATTCCCCAACCCCCGGACAACTTAAGTTGGGGCATTTTTATTATATCAAAGTGACAATGATTATTTAGTTTCAATTTAGGGTTCTGATATTCTTATCTGAGGGGTGATTTTCTTCAAATAGAAAACAAGCAACTACTTTTTCTATTTTGAGGTTTTTAATCAATATAATTTTTGTGGAAATCGAGTGTTATGCATCATTTACCAAATGAAACAATGTCGAACGAATGTAGGAAAAAGTAAACTCCATTTATTTTTCAATAAAAATTGCTTTCAAATAAAATTGCTTTCAGATTATTAACCTTTTCAACTATTATTGTATGAATATAGCAAAAACTCCACAGTAAGAAAATTCTCCATGTACTGAACCCAACTCTTGAAACTAACCAAAACTTTCTTCTGTGACCTTTTTCTGATCACCTATTGTACATACGAAGTAGACACTTGTTTATGATTGTCTCGTCTCTGTAGGCATTTGTTACGGGGAAAGGCAATAAAGAGAAGTATTAGTAAAAATTATTCTAGAATATTTTCATTGACAACTTCGAAATCGTAGATTTTCACATCTGCTTTTCTCCGTAACAAATCATTGTAGTTGTGATAAATTCTGACTACTGAATTTTTAGCCATTTTTGAATATAACTTTTCTTAAGCAATAGTATTAGTTGTCTTAAACAGTTCTTAATTAGAAATTTGAGATTAACAATTCCGACGAAAACAAATTATAAACTCGAGTAACCCTACATCTATTTTAAGGCTACAACGCTGTGGTTCCCGACCTGTGGTAGTATTGAGCGTCCGTGAGTCCAAAATCTCAAAATAATGCAGTGTAAAATACATTACCCATTATATGCTTGATTAATAAAAACTTTCAAATTTCAAAGCTCACATTTCCAAATTGCATTGATTGTTCGTCTAGCCTAATTTTTCTACCTTTTTTGTGTGCTTACCGTATATTTTACCAAAATATGCGATTCAGCGCTATGCACCTTTCAAATCGAACAACGATTTTGACAAATTTTATTAAAAAATTCTAAATGATTTAAATATCATATTTGAACATTCAATAATAATATATAATATTTTCGTCACACTCAAATATATTTTCCACTCCACAATATTTCTATTTCATATATTTGCAAGTTATAAGCTATTTATGTTTATCATGCAATTAAGGCCTTACTTATCGCCTTATGTATTCTTGCTTAGTATTGATTGATTTGCATGGTTTGTTGTTTTATATATATATATATATATGTTGCACGCCTTTAGTAAGAAACAGTAGATATTATTTCTCAATAAGCTTTCTTGACTTCTGCATAGACGCATTTGTGTATATTAGAACTACCAGAAGAACATAACTTTATTTCATATTTCATTTTTTGTGTGTATTTGTAACTAATTTTAGCTCCTAATTTGACAAAATAAGAATTTTATTTTTCATTTCCTCTAAAATTTTCTCATTTCCAGTGCTGTGAAAAAGAGTAGAAAATTTTATTATTTGTTTATTATTATTGATCCAATTAATAATCCAAACAAGCAAATAGTAATTTTGAAAACCCAGGACTTATTTTTTTCTCACGTTTTTGTAGTAATTATATACCATCATTTTGCCATCAACATATTTCTTGTTCATGTTAGCTAATTCAAATAATTCATCTTTTTCATTTTATCATTGCTGAGTAGTTTTGTGAACATGATTAGCAACTTTAGACATGCTAAAAATAACTGTAATTATTGAATTACAATAAAAAATTTCCTAAGTCAATAAAATTGAGTCTTCAGTTTAAAATCGACTTAATGAATAGAGCAAGGCAGATAAAACTAAAATGAGATTCGTCTTGTCTTGCAGTATATGCAGTGAGGACGTATTAGAGCGAATATCCGAACTTTTTTTACGCAACTGGAAAGAGAAATGCAACAAACATTCAATTGATAAATTTGAGACTTAGAGGAGAAGGAACAACCAGTTGACTCCATTAAATTCAGATAAATTCTCTTCAAACTAGTTTCGATTGAAATATACAGGGAGTTGGGGGCAAGAGAAAATCCTTTTTTCAATATAATCTGGTTATGTTCTTCGACACCGGTACACTAACACCGTGTCAAGTTTATTTGAAGTCATTCACACTATCTCGCTCGCTCTCTGTCGCGCGGCACATTCATGTAGACGTATGTGTGTGTGCGTAGTGCTGGGTGCAACTCTCGTGCTCTTGAATATGGGGGTTAAATTTTGAAAAAAGGTGACTTCAGAGGGGCGCTATATACCTGCCCATCGTATTTTAGCCTCTTATTGTGGTGATTTTAATAAAAGTAATTAATATGATGCGTTTTCAAACAATGGCCCGCTCTAGGTGGCAAGACTAGAAAGTGTGCCGAATGCTATTTGTAATCACTAAAGAAACTACCCATCACAAAATCCATTAATTTACAGTCCAAATATATATCATTATCCACTGAATTTGAACGATCGTTCACCATTGAATACTGTCTTATCGCGAAAATCTTGGCTAAAATTATCAAAAAAACAAGTGGAGAATGAAGCAGATAATTTCATCGTCGAAAATTTCAAACACTTTTTACGGCAAAGCGAATTCAAAAATGTAGCGAAGTCCGATCTCAAGGAAAACATTCCATTAAATTCATCTCAATCAGCAGAAGTCACGAAGAGGAATGAATGCTTTGATCACGTGGGTGAAACACGACCGTGAAACTAGAAGGTGACTTCCTCGAATTGTTCAAATGCATCAATCTCGAAAATCTTCCATTTGATTTCTTACATCAGACCATTTGGCAAAATGAGCTCGTGAAGAAATCAAGCGAATACAAAGAAGTTGGGAAGGATTAGGAAGGCACTGAAGTTAAAATAACAAAGGAGATTTGATTTCAGAAAAGGTTGAATTCATATTTCACAGAACTACGTTTGTGCTTTGATTTTAAGAATAGCAAAAATAGTTTCCATTATTTTAGTTGGTTAATTTGATTTTTTTTATTTGGTCCATTGACAAAATTTGAGAATATAGCTTACCTGTATTTCCCTGTTGATAACTTTTTTGAATGCCTTCGACCATATATAAAATACCTACATTTAATCGGATCGTTTTTTTTCTGCTATTGAATGAGTCTCGTGTTAAAAGTAGAGTTAAACTGAATTATTATGACGTCATAAATCGAACTTCATCATCTACTATAATACTAAAACTTTAAAATTGCTTGATTGATTGATTGATAGTTTGTCTGTTTTTGAATACAGCGAATGAGTGCACATTGACACACGTCAGCAAAAGTAAATAAGTTGTTCTCGACGAAACTACCCTCCCAGACACAC
>JAUELA010018920.1:0-11768 GCA_031471845.1 Boltenia villosa | reverse complement strand
TCTGTTTTGCTGTGGTTCAATGATATTATGACAAGCTGTTCTTGTTTTTACAGAAACCACCCTTGGAACTGACCTTTACATTCTCTGTTCGACCAGCCAAGGATTTCGATCTTCGAGCTGTTCCCAGAGATATGGACAACTGAAGAGCTATGACGTCATTAAATGATTGACGTTCAGAGACCAAATTATTCAATTTCAAATAGAAATTTTAATTTTAACCGATGGAAAGTTTATTCGCAATTTCTTGAAATTAATTCCATTGTGATTCTGTTTTAGTTCACATCTTTTTTGTGATGCATACGATTTATTAGTTTAAATATGTGATAACTGAAGCTTAAATCATTTTCTTTTCAAATAATAAATAGCAATTAGTTCAATGCTTGCTTCAAATAAATGTAACCGAGTGTCATTCGTCATATCCTTGTGAAAACCATTGAAGGCTCTAGATCAGGGGTTCCCAACCTTGTCTTTGTCCAGGTAATATCGATCTCCATTTTATCTTATACTAGAAAATACAAGTGAGTCAACATTTTGCTTCAACTCAAAAAGTGTTGTCAAAAATAAAAAATAAAATCTATTTTTTTAGAATAATAATAATAACAATAAGGATGAAAGATAAAATATATTAATGAAACATTTATTTCCCGAGATGGACACAATATGTGAATTGGCCAAGAAATACGTCTATCGAATCATTTCTGGCAACAAGTTTTTCCAATCTTTCAGCATGAAAAGAATCGCCAACAAGTTGATAAAACCGTTCAGGGAATAGGCTGTGTGGAACACATGAGAGGCGAGTATATCATTTCGGTCGATATACTTTCTATTAATTGTGTAAAATATAGCAAATGTAAGCATATCACTTACAATTCAAACTATCGATAGAATAGTTGACTGCTTAATGCAATTTTCCGCCGTATTAGTTCCCAACAACGAAACATCCGTTTGAACGGGAAGCGTGCCCGAATTATCCTGGTAAATTAAATCGTTTACGCATCACAGCATGAACGAAAATGAGAGATCATCCAGAATAAAGATGTCGAATATATTTGATTCGGCAACTCCGAAAATATAATCTAGTTAAGGATCGTCTTGTTTTGTAATTGCGCGCGCGAAACAGCGGGAAGAGAAATATATTAGCATTAATTAAGTCAATAGTACGCGTTTTCTTTGATATCTATATTCGCCAACTTCGACCTCTGGTCAAAGGGAAAGGTTTTTAGCTTTGTACAAAATTCCATTGTAACTTGTATAAGTGGAGTCACCATATGCCTCTCGTTTTCCTCTCTATCAATGAGATAATCAAATTGTGTGCCGTATTTTCGTGTATATAAGACGCACCTAATTATAAGACGCACCCATATATAAGACGCGGGTTTTAACGATTTGTGTAAAAAAGTTTTATATAAGACGCCCACGAATATACGACGCACACGGTCTCGCCATCTGCCGAACTGAGCAAACCCTATATTGACTACATATAACACAGCGCTGATTTTTTAACTGCTTCCCTGCACTTGACGGATATACCCGCGAAAAAATGTGTACCGCTCCTTGCTCTTGCCGGGTACACCCGTGAACCTCTCTCTCATCAAGTATCTTCGAAAGTACATGCCACATGCGGGGTAAGGTTGGCAGGATAAAAATAGAGAGAAAAATAGCGAATGCAAATCGTGAATATCGACCATAAGAATCGTTCTGGTGAGAAATTAAATTCACCAATTTAGGTTGTGTCAATATCACACATTTTACCGTTCATTCATGTAAAAATTATTTAGATAAGACGCCCACGAATATAAGACGCACCCAGGGAGCGGGACGAGTAAAATGTTGTATAAGACGCGTCTTATCTACGTGAAAATACGGTAAATCACGTATTAAGTAAGAAAATGAACATATTTTGATAACATTTAATAGCTTGTTGAATACTCCTTGTACATTGTACAAAAATTTATAATCAGCTCAATATCGTTCAACTTCATGCGTTGTCTATCCGTTCCTCTTTTTTATATATACAAAGAAGGGTACCACTGTAATGGCTCGTTGCTTGACATGTTGCGCACGGAACTCATATTCATATCACGGATCAGTGCATCTCGGTTCGGGAATAGGGTTAGAGTGAAGCAATAACATTTTTGAATGTTGGCAACTTTTTAGTCTTTATTTCACGCTTGCTTGTTTCTATGAGCAAGGTGAAGACCACTGTTCAAACTTGAACAATAAAAAAAAAAAATGAAGACCACTGTTCGAGAAGACCAACCAAAGATGATAGACTTGTTCTTTCCCGAAAATATGTTTATTGTGAATCGGTCACTTCCATGACACCTCTTCGAAAATATACCAAGGTTTACACAAATTCCTTTCCAGATGACAATTTCGTTTGTAGCATCATTATGAGGTTGATTTGAACCTTACCATGCAAGATTGTAGCAAAAACGTATCAGCAGAAGTTCTCAATAACAAAATTGCGTCAACATTTGCTTGGTATTACCGAGTTTTATGAATGTGCTTGAGTGCAAGAGCAAGGTTTGTATCAGGTTTCCTGTTTCTGAAGATGATTATGCAAGATTGCAGTTTAGACGAACCAGCGGAAATTCGTTAATATTCTGAAATCATCATTTAGACTTTAGACATATTAATGTTGTTACAATTTATAAATATACAGCACAAAGAGGCAAGTTTGTATTTAGAAATCAGAGTACCGAGCGGTGGTCGATCATAACTATCTTATTTCGACGTGGATATGGGCGGGATGAATAATGTTGCATTAAAATATATTTTAAACTGTTTTAAAGATACTTAGGTTATTATAATTAGGTTGATATTGTACGTAATACATGGTTAATTATCTAGTAGTGCTGGAGCGGTACATATGTCAAATTATTAAAAATAATTCAAATATATATGATTCGCTTCCGTCAACTGTTTCGAAGTTAATTTGCTAGTAGCGGCAGGAGTCAATTTTGTAATCTATACTTTACATGACTTCTCTTAAGTTTATTTAAATTAACTTATGTCCCTTTCACACTACACTAGATGTACGATGGAATTGCCTATTTAGAAAGTAAGACTCCGCAAATGCTTATTTGCAAATAAGCACGACGGTAAATTTGCAATTCAGCATTTGTGTAGTTTACTCTGTAAATTAGCAATTCTACGTCAATTCTACCGTAGTGTAAAAGGGGCATTAATCGTTTAATAATTCTAAACTCTTCGTTTGATTTTTATCAATTTTATTTATTCTTATTTTGCAAAAATGTAATGCTCATGACTAAACTTATCTTTCATGCTGCAATATTATTTTTATTTTAATTCACAAAGAATAAAAAGAATGAAGAAAAATATTAAAATTGAAGAATTGAAGCCGGCTGAGGTGTGGGAACACTTAGATTTTCAATGTAAGTACAACGGGTTGGAAGAGGATTCTGGAAGATATATGACAGGGTCGTCCAACTTCTTTGACATTGCGGGCCACTTCAGCACTGAACATACAAGTCGCGGGCCACAAATGAAAACTAGATTTTGTATCTTACTTTTCAAACATAATGCTGGTCATATTCTTGTCTGCTAATGGGATGTCTGTGGTCGAGACTTTTTTTACGAGAGCCTCAAAGTGGATTTTCATGTTGGTAGTGGATTTAAAGATGTTTTTAGCTTCAAGATGTTTAAATCAGTCTCATTGGCTAGTTGTTTTTTTATACTGCAGTATTACTAGAAAAAATCGAAGTCGCTCATTTTTTTTAGAAAAATTATAATAGAGAAATATATCATTATGAGCGCTAACGGGGCGTTTAAAATCACTCGGCGGGCTTGTATAGTTGGACCACCCTGATATATAACATAAAATGTCGTTTATTACATTGTAAATACGATATTAGTCCACTTTGTATATATGGATACAATTCATTGAAACTAGCATCTCGTATGGTAATATATTCTCTACACATTTGAAGCATCCTGGTACAAAGTTAATAGAATCGTCGCTTTTTTGTGGACAACCATGCTTGCTATTTTAGACAAGAGTAATCAGAGAAAACAATTCATTTATTTTTTCAGCTCTTGCATTGAAGATTATATGTGGATTTGCAATTGCATCTGTAGTTTTGTCTGCAATTTCAATTGTCTTCACTGGAATGATCATACTAGAGGTGAGAAGATTATTCCTTAAATTGAATTCACTTAATTGTGTATCGATATAATTGTTTCATGTATAATTGTAATAATTGGTATCATTACATCGTATCAAAGATGGGCTCTTATTACAAAATCACCAAAGTCGAGTCTCGAATCGAGTCCGAGTCATGGACCTAGAGACTCGAGTCACTGACTTCTTCGAGTCAAGTCGAGTCCGGTTCACAAAATTGGTCGAGTCAATTTCAAGTCATGAATTATATCACCAATGATTAAAAGAATTCAGTAAAACATACATGGCGCAAAACTGAACTGAATATTTTGGCAACTCACGTTACGATCCTTACAAACCAAAGCAAACCGACATCGTCCACTACATTTTTTAATAAATATTTATTTCAAAAATTATTCATCGTTCAAACACGCTCAAACTGTATCTATTTCCCGGAAGCAAATTAATTTATGACTGAATCATTTCCTGAAAATCTAATAATTTCCGTTACAAAGGTCGAAACGAACATAACATTAATGCATCTATGACGAATCACAAATGATAAATATTACAAATCATAAAATACACAAATAATGTATATTCAAAATCACTATTTCAAAGTATTAAATACATTAATCAATACGTGATGATGGTTGATATATTTCTCTGCTAGTTTTATCGTTATATATGTTTGTATGCCAATCATAATTACATTAATCAATACATAATAATAGTTGGTTCATTTTCTTTGTTTGATTTATTGCATCTTTCATATCTGTTTGTATGTCGCTCATAATCCATGTACTTCAAGACCTCCTAAGAAATTCGCTGAATTCGGGACATCGACGTTCGAAGAGCAATATGTTCCCGTGAATTTTCCGCTAGTTAATGAACATATCAACATGCGTCTCAAACAATGAAATAATTTTCCATGCGTTCATACCTTTGTTCACGGTGCATAAAGGCATACCCAGTTATAACGTAAGCAATTCCATGCTCTGCTACTGGATATTAAATAAAAATTTATTTTTCAGACCAAAGCAGCACGTGATCCTCTTTATTCAGGTACGTTGAATCGTAAAACTGTATCAAACTTGATTAAAAAAGAAAGCATTTTGGGTAGGATGTATCATGGAGATATCAATGTTACTAATGAAATTTGGATAATCCAAGTTTAGTTTTTCATATTTACATAGAAATCTAAAAATGATAATTTTTCATTTATTTTACATAGAGTTGTTTGAAATAAGACAAAAGATCATCGGTGAGATTCTTACAATACTCGAAAATATAATTAATATTGTAAATACAAGATTATTTGTTGTTTTATTGTTATTGCTCATACCATTAGAACTGAAGAAGATTGCAAGTGATTATCAAAAAGGTATGGTGCTGCTATTTGATTTAATACAGTGGTTCTTAACCTGGGGTGCATGCAACCCCAAGGGGTGTGAGAGCCTGTTCTTGGGGGTGCGAGAGAAGGGTCCAGAAAATATTTTATTTCTTCGTTTTACTGCTCATCATTTCAACTCGTTAACCACAGCGATTTTCAGAGGGTAAACATTAAATGGTACAAAATGATACAACTTAAAATAGAAAACTTTATACATTGGATATTTGGAATTTGATTAACAGAAGCTTATTGTAGTGTCCTTTTTCAACTGAGCACATGCCTTTCTGAGAGTCTGTGCATACCACTATTGTTATGGTTCACTTGTACTTCCGAAAAAGATGCATGTTTTTTTTTCACCTATGCGCTAGAGGTGCGGGATGAACTTTCAGAATCACAGGGGGAAGGGGAACAAAAAGGTTAAGAACCACTGATTTAATATATTATACAAATAAATAATTTCGCAATGTATACATCATGCTCTTATTGTTTTAACTTGAACAAAAATTTATTAGTAGTTATAGAATGCTCATCTAGTACTTTTATGAGGAAACTAGGAAGGAAATTCGGTATATATGTTTACCCAGAGATTTAATCAGAAAAGTTTATGAATTTCAATATTTTATAAGAAATTTAATTAAGTGGATGTTTGTGATAGGAGTTAAATGTAAGTTTATTAGTGTTACAAAGTTACAATATTTGCACAATTGTAATCACGAAGAGGTTGCATTAATTTGTATATTTTTTGGTTTAACTGCTGAAATTTGTTCCTAGAAAATCACATTCATGACGGTATGTATTTACGTTACTAAAATTGCGGTTGATTATTGAATAATAATATTTTTTGAACATATTTCAGAGCTGCATCATATCCTGGACACAATACAAGGTAAGGCAATACAAGCTATATCGTTGGATTATGTTTCACGTGATAATGTTGATCACAAAATATCCCTCGAATGAAATAAACATTGTAAAGGATATTTGCAATAAAAGTATCAATTAATTTATCTTTGTATTTAAACTAATTACCTGAAATGAACATTCAAAAACATATTCATTGAAGATTGTTAAAGTTATTTGCATCTCTGATATGAATTACAATATACCAAGTTGTAAGCTTCTCTTTATTAATATAATCCAACGCATTTCCTTCTTATGAGTTGAATTAAATTTTCAATATTTCAAATGGTTATTATTGGATTTTAGAATTGAAAAAAGAACATAAAGAAGAAGAGAAAAGAATGAAGCAAGAGATTGCAAGTAAGAAAATAGCATCGAAATAATGAAATTAAATATGAAACTAAAAGATATATTTGTCAACTTTCATCGTTTTCATTTTCAGAGGCAAGTGAGGCAATCCACGAAAAAATGCGCGGTAGGTATTTGTAATTACATAATAAGTTAAATAACACTCCGGAGAGTGTTTTGTTTCTAGTGTATTTTAAATCGAGAGTAATGAATGCTACATCCGAGTGGCCAATTTATACTACATAGATGTGCTCGGCTCGACTGCCATATTGAAATGACTCCGTTTATAAAGAGAGCTTGCTTGGCCCTTTTTCATCTCTCTCGAACAATTATTTTCTACCAGTACCCTTTGCGCTCTTTGCAAGTAGTGGGAGATGAGGAAAAATAAGAAAATTTGATATTTTTATAGATATCAAGGGAGACATGGACTTTAAGTACTTCAAATACAAGGAATTTGCTGCAAGTAAAGCATTTTATTTTTCAAATTTATTCTTAGTTGTGAAGAAATGTTATTCACACTCTTTCAAGTTGATATATATCTTCGTATCTGTATCATAGTTATTGTGAAACATATATTTTTAATATAATTGTAATTCTCCTAATAGTTTTCAATATTATTCATTATTATAGATGAAAGGGAAAATGTGAAAAAGCATATCGACAGTAAGTAATGATATTGGCTTAGTATTAACTATTTATATATGTGCTGAACAGGCAATAAAATTTCTTATCTTTTTATAGGACAAGAACGGCAAATTGAATACAGAGTTCAAGGTCTCTTTTTTTATTAAAGATATTATTTAAGAAATCTTCTTTGTTCTTTTGTATACGATGATATCAATCAATCAGTAAAGTTGTGCAAAGGACTCAATTTTTATTTTCATTGCAGTACTCGAGAGGAGGATAAAAATGCATCACTACGGTAAGTAAATCACTGAGCTTGGTTTGAAGAATTTTGGTAAATTTGATCAATACTTCATTCGTACAAGGTTGCAAACAAATATATAATATCCCAAGGATAATTTAATATTTGTCCTTGCATATACGGAAAGCCTTCCCCGTTCAAGGTGCACCTAATGCACCTATGCCAAGTTGTATCCAATATAATGAATGCGGGAACACATACGATGAGGTGAACCAGTCAAGTAAGGATGCTGCTCATGGAAATGTGCTAATATGATTTTTTTAAACAATTTTTGAATGTTTAGCTATGGAATGCTGCGCATACTCTTCATTCATAATTGAATTTACATTTGAATTCCCTCATTTTCAATTATTTTAAATCGTTGTAGATGTTGACGAATTGATGAGTTACATTCATAAAATGCTTTTGTGACCTTGTATGCATCAATATATTATATTTTTTTATTGCAGCAACACAGAAAACTGTTGATATAAGTGCCAAAGGTTCGAATCGAATTCAATATTTATATTGATTTATTCATGGGATAATTTATGACATGATTCCATATCTTGTATTAGTCGTATTGCTGTAACGCACTCTTCATTTAATATTATCTAAAATTGGGTATACATTCACATATATTTAAAATATTAGATATTTAGATGTTGTTCAAATAAAAAACACTTATTTTGTCAGAGTAAGTAAGTATATAATTCAACGCACAATATAATTGTGTCGAAAAAATGTTTTAGAACTGCTATTCACTAATATTCACTATACCAAATGTTTTGATGAAGTTGAAGATATTGAAGAGTGTTAGTCTCAAATATATTTTTTCAAATTCATTTTTTCAAAGTCCGAGAAAACTGCAATATAAGTGTATAATCTTTTGAAAATTTGCCATTTTATTATTCTAGGTATCCAACAACTGCTGATCAATGGTTTTCACAGTGAGTTAAAAATTGGATTTGGTTCTTACCTTCACTCAATAGGATAATATTTCTTTGTTTTGCCATTTTGACACAACACAAATAGTTTAGCAACATCCACCCGGGGATGAGTTTACCCACAGAGCATAGCATTAAAATATTCATGATATACCCATATTAATGATTCTAAAAACGATTTAGAATTAAATTCATTTCAATAAGAATTCATGTAATTCGTATGAAACAGTTAATATTTGTTATCATCATCATTAGCACTGCATTAGTATTAGTATGGTGTGGCCTTCTTCGTATGTGGTCGACTTTAATCTTCAACTTGTTTTCACCAGGCAATTCATATTTGGTTTCCGACCGCTTCAAAGGTTATTATTAACTTTACTTGATATTTCATCTTTCATTGAAGTTACTTCCAACCACCTTTTTGCTGCTATTTGATTTACTGCAAAGCAATATGTCTTTTGTTTTGTTTAAAAATTTAATTTTAAACAATTTTATTTTATTTCAGCCCTACACAAGACTATCTACACAACATATCTTAGTAAGTAACTTTGTGGGTTATCTCTGATTCAATATATCAGAACTAAACAATTAAAGTAGGAGAGAGATTAATCAGGACATAAACATTTCTCCATATCGTGTGATAATAATGATGAACAATATATATATATATAAATTATGTACTTTATCGAATCTTGCTGTGTAAATTTGTTATTAAATTACAACTAAATATCGTACTGAATAATATTTACATGGCTTAAGCCATTGTTAGATAAGAGTGGACTAACGTCCATCTAGCCATACAAGTAAGGTAACAAATTAAGGACATCACAAATTCCAGTGACAAGTAGGCCTTTATATGAGGAAACCGAAATGCCATGAAAGATTAAAAAATGTTACTGTTTCCCCCGTTGTCATAGTCGCAGCTACCCTCTGTTGAGATATCCTCTATAATTGGAATGGAACCAAGCTCCATTGCTTCGTATGTCCTATAGCACTCAGAGTTTCTTCCCACCGGCGATAATGTGAGATCGCTTGACAGAAGAATATTCATAACTCTTTATCTCTTTTATCATATCTTGCAGACACACTCTTCAATACATGGTTATAGGAGCGCTCTATTTGCATATTATATATATATTCGTTATGGTTGTAACAGATATTTTTTTATTTTGATTCAAGGTGTGAAGAAGACTGTCAAACAATCTAATAAAGGTCGTATTATCATAGTTGAAATTATAAAATATATTTACACCATACACAAATGAATATGTTGTTAGTTTCAATATTGATGTAATATATTTCTACTTACAATAAATGTATGCATACTTATTAAGTCATGTTTTTTTTTCAGATCAAACGAAGACTTTAAAGTTAAGAAGTGATGGTAAGTTGATGGTGTACTTAAATTTATATGATGAATTTTCTAAAAAAGTAAATTGTTCTATATGTTTTATTAAAGCTCGTAGAGTTACTTTTGATTAGAAAATGGACATGTCGATGTAATAGAAATCCCATTCTTTATTTCTATTATTATTAACCTAAATGATTTTAAACAGGTCAGGACATCATATTTCATTCGGGAATGGACTGTAAGAAGTTTTTGAATTTAGCATAGATTGTATAAAGATAGTGGAACTTTCAATTACTTTAACTGTTTTTTTGTATGTCAATAATTATTAAACTTACAAATAATGGATGGCATTTTTTTTGCAGCATTGTTTAATCACCTACAGCGACACATTCAAGGTTTGTGTAATGTTTCACTACAACAGTTTTGATATGAATACTTAAAATTGTATCATAATGAAATAAAACAATATTTTTAGTATCTCAAAATGCGTTGAGACATGCAGTTACAAGTAAGTAAAACTTGATTAGTTTGAGGAAGAAATGAAATTGTTTTTAAATTCCTGGTTCATTTTCTTAGGCCAGATCACCATGACGCACAAATCGACGCAAGGTAATGTTATCACTATTTCACTAAGTGGTATGTATGTAAAGGAATGTATTAAATGTTTCATTATACTGAACTTATTATTATTTACAGCTGCTATATTTACTAGTTCGAAAATTATAAGAGGTGAGTTCATATTGTGGTTTTGACCCTGCGAAACATCAAACATACACAAGTAGTTTAATTTGCCATCTCTCTTTATTTTTAGATAACATGAAGGCCGTAGGAAACATGGCACATAGTGAGTTATGATTATCTGCATATAATATTAAACTTTTGCATGAAAAATCCTACCAGGGAGAGAGAAGAAATCTTCACCAAAAGTTTTCAAGAATCTGAATTTCTATGTCAAACTTCAAATGCTTACTTTGTTCTCGGCCATTTTTCAAAGTATAGAGAAATAATGTTTGCACTAGTAAGCACTTGACCATGCATTCCACAATATATTACAGACACAAAATTTGTTGCATGACAATTAAGGCAATTAAGTGTCCTCTGATTATAATGAATAATAATTTATTCTTGCTTCAGTTATTATTCGAGAATTGCACATTATTTGATATTGATACAGTCAATAAAATTTATATTTTAGTGCGGGGCCAAAGACACACGGAATACTTTGAGGGTAAGTAAGCATGTTTGCTTCAAATAGAATATTTGAAATATAAAATATTCGATTTATTAATATATATCATCAAAATAGAAAACAAATTTCAATTTTTTGATGCAGATTTGCCTTCAATCACAGGCAAACAGCTTGGACGT
Organism: Boltenia villosa; assembly: GCA_031471845.1. Lineage (NCBI taxonomy): Eukaryota > Metazoa > Chordata > Ascidiacea > Stolidobranchia > Pyuridae > Boltenia > Boltenia villosa. The sequence continues at coordinate 434 of JAUELA010018920.1, read as the reverse complement.
GAGAAAATTTTCAAATCAAATTTATTTCCAGTTCAAAAATAGTTAATTTTTAAGGCCCATATAAACGAACTATTTGACTTTGTTTGTTTAACAATAATTATTTTTGCTCAATTTTCTCATTTTTTCTTCATTCTCCCACTCTTCTCAAATAGAGCCAGTAGTAACTTCGCTAGGTGAGCAAAAAATCTCTCGAAAATAGTTTTCGAGAGAGACGAAAAGAGGCTCGCTTTCTTCACAAAGTCATTTAATTTTGACTGTTGAACAAAACACGTCTACGTAGTATAGGCTATATATTGGCCACTCGGCACTATACATTAGATTTCTTTCGATTTAAAATACACTAGAAAACATAACGCAATTTGTTGTGTTATTTTTCTCATTTGCTCGTTTATACGGGCCTTTAAACTTACATGTTGCTGTTTTGATCAATTCAA
>JAUELA010018809.1:0-11770 GCA_031471845.1 Boltenia villosa | reverse complement strand
GTCTGCCTATGTCTGAATGTAGATCGCCCTAATTCTCCACTACTGCTTCCCCAAAGTCGCAGGCAAACAATTTACCAGACTTCTCGGCACAGCAAACAATTTGAATTATTGTAACGTCATAGAAGCGCAATGCGAGAATCATTGTGAACAACTCTTTGACTGCGAATTTTAAAATGGCGCAACAACAAAGCTTTACGATTACAAAATCTTGCGAAATCAATTATTTGTGGCAGTTTTGTCATATCGTCACAGACCCCCTGTGCAGTCGCCGCAGACCCCCAGGGGTCCGTGGACCCCACTTTGGGAACTCCTGGTCTAGATATAAGAAAAAAGATTGAAAAAGTCTAATCGTGCAATCACTGACCCATGAAAAGCAGGAAGTCTGTGACCTTGTCCAATACTGCCACCCGGAGGATGTTCCGCATGAGCAGTTTGAATGCTTCTTTCGCCGACCAGCAGAAGTTTTTACCGTATACAGCAATCTGGAATGAACAGATAAATTGTGCATGAAAGAGCTGGCCAGTGGCGGAGAAAATTAGACTTAGTAAAATAGTAAGGGTTACTTCACACATGAGACATTGATGCCACCAAGTGGATATAAGTTCAAGGGTCATAACTATCAATATCATTCAGTGTTTCCATCTTCATTAAATCATTATTGCAAGTAAGTGACTGTGAACCAAGGTTAAGTCAGGTCACAGCTTTCCCTGCCGTTAAGTCCATAACACATGTAAACCCGAATTGTTATTCCCTGTAGATCAGGGGTTCTTAATCTTTTTCCTGCCATGACCAATGTCGATCTGCTAGCATTTTTACTCTGTATAACTAATGTACACTTCACTTTGAATTTTGTACTAACTTAGTACTGTCAAATAATTTATTCAATTTAAAAATAAAAAAGTGCTTTAATGGTTTATATTATTCATTTCAATCAAACAGATTGATGTTCTTATTTTTTATCAACCAAGTTGGCGCACGCACATTATGAATTAAAGCACATAATTAAAGCACATAATTAAAGCACATTAATAAACACAAATCTTGAACAGTAGAAAATCTTACATATCGTAAGTCGTAACAATTAGGCTGTCTCATCCAGGGTAATGTATCCTAGTGGGTCATGACCCATATTATTTATATATATATATATATATAGTATTTACGGAGTCAATACAAAAATGATAAAAAATATGTTCAGTGGTAGTTTGCCGACTGATAATTGGTCAGCAAAATGTATGTTGTCGGTCCAAAAGCCGAATGTCAAATAGTTCACTAACCCTTGCTCTTACAGTTTGTGTATTTCCAAGTACATGAATCAATGGTGTCTGGGGCGGGAAAGGGAGGAATGTATCAAATTAGGTTGAGAACCACTGGTCTACAGTACCAGCAGAATTTGACCCAGATTCGAATAATACTCACCATGATATAGGCATTTCTATTCAGGAATTTCATAAACTTCTCGAGACACCAGAAGCAACATTTGCAGCATTTGATCATGAACTTGGCCACTTTATTCTCGGATCCTTTTACTTTATGTTCGACATATTCAAGAGCGAGTCGAATGATTTGGATCAGTGCAATGATGAACGCTCCAAATGCAAGAGAACCAGTGTGGTATCTGGAGAAAGACAAATAAAAAGGAACGAATGAGTTCGTTAGTTTGTTTGATATTTGAAAAGAGAATGAGGTTAAAATGGGGATGGGATGGGCATTTCGGAATTAAAAAAAATTCAAATACATTTGGTTAAATCCAAAACGAATCAGGCCTCAACAAAAATCGCGCAAATGGTGAGATTACACCAGGGTAACCAAATACGGCCCGTGGGCCGTACGCGGTCTCTTGTGCGGCCCGCGAACTTCCTCGCAAGGTGATGCCAATTTGTATGGTCCAGACATTTTCGTAAAACAAGTTTAACGAGACTACAATGAGATTTCGCAGCCATATTGCAAACGCAAACACATTTGCATGAATAATAATTGCATTTTTGTGTGGAAATAACATTTAGTAAATTAGTTTTTGTTGAATGTGGCCCACGAGAGATTCACAGATGCTCCATGCGGCCTGCGGAGAGAAAAGGTTTGCCCACCCCAGGATTACACTATGCCAAGTTGCCAACCAAATAAAGGCAGATTAGGCTTTATATTTGTTTGAGAAAACTATGACATGAAAAAACTACTACTACAAAAAAAAGAAAATGTAAATTTCTCAATTATAATAATAAAATGTAAGCACAGTAGCCAATCAAACCAAAGTATAAAAAGTTAAAAATTTGGTAAAAACTGCCTGATATTCTACATGTATCACTTGAAAACAAAGAAAGCCTTGGAAAGCGGGAAAAGGAACATTCCGTAAAGCGGAATCGTCAAATAATGCTTAAAACACAAGATTTTTAACTTAGACTCAAACTCTATTGAAGAAATGTAAGATACAGAAATTCTATATCAATATGAGCTGCAATAGTCCTGGTGGAACAGAGATTTCCAATTCAAATACGAATTTATTTATCATAGGATTCACCTTAAAGTCCTTCCAAATGCACCAAACAATGGAAGTGCAGGAATATCTTGGGGTTTCTTGAACGCCCAGTAATAGGAGGCGAATGCGCCTGAAAAATGAGAAAAAATGTGATCATTTTTAATTGTATATATAAGCAAGCATCTCCTAGATCAGGGGTTCCCAAACTTTTTGGGCCACAGACCGCCATTTGTAAATCTGTTTTTTCCCGAACCCCCATTTGTAAATCTGTTTTTCTCGAACCCTAATCCAGGGGTGCAAAAACGAGTTTGGCCTCGCGAATCTAACTAAGAGTCTCGTAACGGCTAAGCGCGATTACCACGTTGCGTCCAACGAGGTTTATGCTGGGTTAAATCGGAACACATGCGAGTCTCATTGACAGATAACAAAAAAGTAAAGTCGTCGCGAACCCCACTTTGGGAACCCCTGCTCTAGATCAGGCATCACCTAATTTGTGGGAATTCTTATAGAACTTTGGCAATATGTGTTGATTTTAGAAGTCTTGAAATAGTTCATAAAACGGTTGAATTACTGCCAAAAGAGGCAACAATTTGATGTCAAACTCAATATATAACACCAAGTCTTGTGGACACAGAGTTGTATGTTTTATTTAGCTTTCGCTAGATCATAACATCTAGCTTCTTCAGACGAAGCATAATAAATTACTGCAAAGTGAAACACATGAATTGGTTATATATGACCAAGTATCTAAAAGGGAAAAAAATATATGTATGTCTGGTAGTTCATATCCCAACAGTTATCTCTGCGGGTGCCGTGTAGCAACCGTTTATCTTTTCTCAATGTACCCTTCATATTGCGGATCCGTTTGCAGCGTGAGCAGCGGGAATGCTCGAAAAAGAATTAGTCTTGTTCATATGCAGGAAAAACATGAATGGATAACAGATTCTTTTTCGAGCATCGGAAAAAAAGAAATTTCGTTTGCAATTGCATCATGTTTGAATTCTTTGATTCTTGTTTGAGCATCTTTATGGCTCACTCAACATATCGATTCACAACTTAAAGGAAGCATAGAGAAAGGATAAACAGTTTGCTGGACTTTACTACTCTTGGTAATTTAATGTCACTCTATAAAAGCAATACATGTGATATTAAATATATATAATGTGGAGTATAGAATGTGATACATCACTTTCGATGCTAGGAATATCAGTGTTTCAACTTGTTGGTGAAAATTCAAGAAGTAATCAAGAAATTGGACTAAGATTCCTTTGGTATTATAAACAAACATTGATAAATAAATAAATTAACTTATATTTTCTGAAGGGACGTGAAGTTTCACACATATTCACCGTATTTTCGCGATCATAAGACACACAAAATTATAAGACACACCCATATATAAGACTCGGGTTTTGACGATTTGTGTAAAAATATTTTATATAAGATGCCCACGAATATACGACGCACACTGTCTCGCTTCTGCCAAACTGAGCAAACCCCTGACAGCATATAACACACCTCGAAGGTACATACCAGATGCGGAGTAAGGTTGGTAGGAATTAAAGAGAAAAATAGCGAATGCAAATCGTGAATATCAACCGTAATAATCGTTATGATGAGAAATTTAATTTACCATTTTTGGTTGTGTCAATATCACACATTTAACGTTCATTCATGTAAAAAATTAATTGGGTAAGACGCCCACGAATATAAGAATAACACAAATATAAGCGGGGTTGAGTAAAATGTTGTATAAGACGCATCTTATATACGTGAAAATACGGTACACATCTTGACACCTTACCTGCAAGTGTACATTCTCCAAGAGCAATCACCCAGTTGAGGAGCCAGAAGAGGCCAAACACTGCAGCGACTTGGAGCCATAAAATATTCTGATGGAATCTGGGTATTGAAAAACAGGAGAGTTAAAAGAGAGAGTGTAACTTGTTACTTATTATTTTATAATTGTTAATCTTTATTTCTTTTTCATGTGCAACAAAAAAGTTAAATGCTATATAAAAAATAAAAAAGGCAATAATAATAAAACTTCAACAGAAACAATATTTCTCTAACATGAGGTCTTCTCTGTCGGATGAAATTACAGAAAAAAAATGATAATACAAAGAGTCTCAATCGTTTATGACGATGATATTGATATTAAGTGTCATAATTTGTTTGCATAGTTGCATACTACCGGTCATTCAGGTACTTTCGTTAAAAAAAAGAAAAAATATCATAGTTCTAGGACAGAGGTCGGGAACCTTTCTTGTTAAGAGAGCCATGAAAGGTACATATTTTCAATTGTATTTTCGAGAGAGCCATACAACATTTTTCATTACTTGATCATTATATCTGAATGCAACTAATGTATACATTGTTGCCTAAAAGTCAGTACATACAATGTCTGAATATACATTTAGTGCGACTTCTGATGCCATTGTTTTGTAACAGCGCATGTCTGGCCTTATCAAGTATTGGCAAAATTTCTGCCAAATTTGAAATCTGGCAACAATAGTAAGCTTAGCCTTAGAATATTATATATATCTGGGAGCCATATGCCGTCACCAAAAGAGCCATATATGGCTCGCGAGCCTTAGGTTCCCGACCTCTGTTCTAGGACATCTCTGTCTACCATTTTTTGGGGTCAAAGAGTAAACAAAGTCATCCCACTGTTTGGATTGACTGCATCAGTATCAACCTAAGATAGTCTTCTTTCAAGATCATATTACATTAGTTGAATTTGTATCGATGCAAAAAAAAAATCTAGAATTTTTACAAAAAATAGTGTTGAACAAAGTCACCCCAAAGGTCAAAGTCACCCCAGTTGACAGTATACTTTTGTGCAGTTTCATAAACACAGAAAATCGTTACTTACAATGATTCTCCTCCGTATTCAATGAAAACGCACTTAATTGAACTGTCGTTTGACCACTCGTGAGATGCTTCATTCCATTTCTGCAATAAAGAGGAAACAATAAAGAGGCCGCATGGAGCATCTGTGAATCTCTTGTAGATGTTATTTTCACACAAAAACACAATTATTATTCATGCAAATGTGTTTATGTTTGCAACATGGCTGCGAAATCTCATTACAGTCTCGTTAAACGCGTTTTTCCATGCGAAAATGTCTGGACCACACAAATTAACATCGCCTTGCGAGGAAGTTCACGGGGGACATAAGAGACCTCTCGGGCCGCATGTGGCCCACGGACAGTAGTTTGCCCCTGCTCTATACCCAGCTCCGTTACCAGAGTATTTTTCCACTCACTTCTGTACATTCAATTATAAAGAAAAAACATCTGTACATTCATATATTCCGCCATTGGGTAAACCAAACTGTCAAAATTTTAATCTCACTTATCTGCTGAACGAGTGATCTCATTTGAAACCTTCAAAGAGTCAAAAAATTTTGATAGTCAAAGTGAAGGTTCCAGAATTGCTAAGATTGCTGAATGTTATATACAAGATTTTATAGAAATATCAATAACAGATTCCCTACTTCAAATTCACTATGCTTGATTTCTATTTGCTCATTAGAGGTTGATAAACAAGATGCATCTTCAAACAACAAATTAAAAAAAATTGAATCTTAGTTGGCTCCTAAAAAGTAGGCTCCGACTCGAACGTGCTAGTTTATTTATCCGTGACATCTAAGAGTTAAACATGGTCGTAATTCTTACATATTTACCCATGTATTGCTGGACATATGGCCTGGTGGTATCTGGACATTTAGCCAATGGACACCACGCCACAATTCAAAAAAATTAGAACTTAAAGTTAGGGTTAGGGTAGGGTCTAGGTCTAGAGTTAGTGACACAGAAAGAAATTTTTATTTTTTTAATGTTGGCAAAATGTCCCTCTGTTGAGACGTCACAAACGAGGGATAGACCGATAAATCGGAACGGCCGATATTATTCGACGATATTCACAGTTCACGGATTACCCGTTTCTCAGTTTTTGCTCAGATAATTATCGGAATATTTAACATGTTACAACTTATTAAACACAAAATGTCGCAGACAAAAATATATTGACATAATACAAGAAGATTCATCGATATCGAGACCTTTATAATAATTTAGGCGATAGATAAATTCATGGAGTTTCATCATGCTTAAAACAAGCCAGTAGACTTTGTCGCCAATATTTTTAACACGGTTTATAATCTATATATTGCTAAAATTTTGGATTTCACCGACGGAATATTCTTCGCGGCAAATGGTTGTTGTAATCATAATATTATTCAATAAGATTAAATAAAAATCAATATTGGTCGATCCCTATCACAAACGATGGCTAAATGTCCGGGATTCGGCCAGGTTTCTTCCAGTCTACTCAATAGCAATGAAAAGACACAATATGGGGACTGAAATGACATGAAGAACAGAAACTTACCGTAACATTACAGACAGTATTGTGCCGTTCTGCTACACTGTTGTCAATCATCTGTTGAATCCTAGTTGAATTTTCATCAAGGACCCGATAAACGGGGTCACCTGAGGTCGCAAGAAACAGAGCCGTTGCTGCCCAGAATGAGACGACGACCACTGCGAGAATGAACGTCACTAGGGGGTAGAAGAGAGTCGATATCATCATACCAACGGCCCTGGAAAAAATACAAGTTTAAGGTGAAAATTTGAAAATAAATATAGAAAATATTGTAATGATTTAATTATTAAAGATAAAATTATATGACTCAGTTAATACATCCACGGTTAATACAACCAACCGCTTATTACATCCAAATTGCTTGGGACGGAATTTTCCTATTCATTTCTCATTATAAAACCCCGGTTAATACAACCACTTTCGATTCCCCATGCCGGCAAATTGTTCTTTACTGTGTACGAATAATGGCATATTATGAACGAAAATAATGGCTTTACTGTGAAGAAACAATAGCCGATGATGAACAATCAAACAGACTGTTTTAGAACATCAGTCATTGTAGTTAAGTAATGCAGTTTGTCGTTGCAGCTGAAGCAGTCTTCTTATTGCAGCCGAAGTGTCTTGCTTGTTCTAGACTACAGTGGTTAATCCAACCACCGCTTTTTACATCTAAAATTGCCTGGTCCAGAGGAGGACGTATTAACCGAATCCCACTGTATAAATTTTTATTTTTGCTCATGTACAGAGATACTCATTTATGCTTAAGAATGTAAAAATGTTATAATGAAGTGGAAATGGTTAGGTTGGGGTTGACGATGCATTAAAAAATTGTGTCTTGGACTTCTTTTCAAATTTTCCTAACTACTGACTCTGGTACCTCTACGAATACACATCTGACTCCTGGAATATTTTTTTCCTCCTTAATTATATGAGCAATATATTTAAATCACTTACTTGCTTGCCGCGATGATCACCTGTATTGCGATCAGGATTCTCTTCCTGAGGAAGATCACAAGAAGGAGGAAGATCCCTAGCAAGACGCACAGAATGATGACTGGAGAAAAAATAAAATTAATTTATTAAATGAAATACAGACTCTCGAAGCAAACTCAAAAAAAAATTGAAGTAGATTCCAACAATCCCTAGAGCGTGGTTTCCTAACTTTTTCACTCACAGTGTACTTTAGAGTAGCGCTTCTCAACCAATGGGCCGTCAAGCAGGTCGGAATCCAGACGGCGAATCCCGGACATTTGGCCAATAGACATTTTGCCAACGGATATTTGGTCAATAGTCGCAGACTGGGAAATTCGGCCAACGAAAAATTATACCTTACCGTCCTAACCCTGAACGAAGCTAACACTGGCCCTTACCCCAACCCCAACCCTAACCCTAACCCTTACCCTGAAGCCTAACTCTAAGCATAAGATATAATTTTTTGAATGTTGGCCAAATGTCCACCTCTGCAAATATTGGCCAAATGTTCATTGGCTAAATGTCTGGATACCGCCGCGGTACACATTTTTGGACTCACTGACCTATAGTGAGCTACGACAGTGATTACACATCAATTGAAAATTCTTAATAAACTCAAAAAACTAAAAAATAAATCAATTATGACATTATGTGTGTAAGTTTATAATGAAGCTAAGTAGGAGGTACTCACAAAATGCGAGCCAGGTGTCTTGCAAAGCCAGGTACTGACTCAAATCAGTAGTGAAGCCAACAGCAATGATGGAGCTGTTACTTCCTGCGACTGTGTTCACCAGACGCTGTAAAAAATGGCATTATTATTATAAGGCATAGAACACGCATTTGAAACAAAAACACCTAAAATTCCCGTGTGTCTTATGTGCAAGGTAAAAAACAATTTTTCCAGAAAAAGAAGTAAAATATAATAATATATATTAGGGATGGGACGAGTCCGAGAAATTTGGACCCGATCAAGTAACGAGTCCTTAAAAGAGGACTCGCCGAGTCTCGAGTCCCCGTCAACGACGCATAAATTTCCCGAACCCTTAAATATTTAAATATCACTAAATGCTAGTGAGTTTCTGTTACGTTTTTGCGTCCTGGTCCTGGTAAGTCATATATAAATTATTTTAATTGCACCGCAAAAAGCGATATCCTGCAGTAGGATATTAAAATCAGAAAAAGCACAGAGAATCATGTAATCACTAGGCCTCAATAGTACAAACAGTGAACAAAAAAAATGCACTATGAGAGAAGCGCCGATCAGTGATAAGTGAGAGTTACTAAGAGAATGAGGAGAAGCTTCTATAGCTACAAGCCACAAAAGTGGAGTTTTACCCAAATACTGTAAATTTTCCACAAGGAAAGTCTGAACTAACAAAAAAAGAAAAACTAAAATAAAAAAAAGTCTGAACTAAATGAGTGATAACGGCATTACACAGTGTATATAAAATCAATAAGTACCTGCCACTCTGTGTATGTGTAGTAGCATCCAAATCCCATTACACCAAACAAACCAAATATGGTGATCCAGACCATTGGACCGGCAACCCATCTCATTACAACAATCCAGAGGAATGATACGACTGCTGCGATCCCAAGTCCTCTGCAATGATATTAAAATATTTTATTCGTATCAAAGTATGATTGCACATTGATAGAATCATTTGGAACGTTAACATCTAATCAAATGTCACAAGCGTTAAATTTGAATATTTGAGAATTTAAGAGTTACCAACTCTAGTACAATGACTCAGATAAATAAACTCAGATGATGGCGCTAGAGATCTTTAAAATGATCTTGATACTTGATGGCCTATCAGAATTGTGAACAATTAATTCTAGTCTGAGCTGCACTTCATTGAGCCCTATTGGAAGATAATGATGCTTTTTTAAATTGATGCATCATATTTACCCTTGATTCGGGGTTATGCATGGTGCATCCAAACTATCCACTTGGAAAGCAGAGGAAAGCTGTGTCTAAGGTCAAATGATATTGAAGTGAACAACACAATTGTAGTGTACGTGCTGTAGTACTCAATAAATCTGTGCAGGTGAAGCCAGGATTCAAACCTTTACTTTGATAAGCATAGATGACCAGCCGATGGCTTCACCTGCTCGGCCACCAGGACAACTTGGAAGTTGGAAACACTTCTCCTCTATCCTAATATCAAGTCCTTTAATAAATCTATAATACTTACGCTAACACCCAGTACCAAGCGATAGAAAAATCAGCAAATATTTTCATTCCCACTTCCTGAGCATTGAGATAGGCTTGAACGAGCAGACTGCCTTCGTTGAGTGCACTTCCAGTAACTGTATTATTCAGGGCATCCTGAAGGAATAAAATGAATAGAAAAAATATTCTCTATTTTTTTACTTCTAAAATCAAATTTATAATGGAGATTACAATTGTGCAAACCTAGGTGGCCAACTACAAGGATCTCCTATGGCCAGCTAGCTCTTATATTGCTAAATTTTTTTATCAGCAGGAAACTTGACGACTCTAATATTGTGTAAAATAATAAAAAACAATAGCCGACGAGACCTATATTGAAAATCTTTGAGCAAGTCAAATCTACAAAAAGAAAGTCAGGCATTTCGACTTGCCATCACCAATAACGAAATCAATACGGAGACTCTGGTAAAAGAAAAGTCTCGACCTGAGACATTCCATAGATTGGAAATTGAGAATATTGGAGAATGGCAGTTGCTGGTTTACTTTCTTTTTACCCCTGGCTGCATTCTTATGAATAGGGCTGTTAATTTCCGTCATTTTCATGTTAACTGGTACAAAATCTAACCAGTCAACCGTTAATTATGTACTTCTAATGGTGGATAATTCAATGGTGATATTTATTTGGATACTACTTCAGATCCGGCCAAATCATTTATTAGTTATTGTTTTAAACTGATGAAATAAAACAATTTTTGAACGTTGAAGGTAATTTTGTCCTGTTCCAATATGAATATTTGCGAAGTGTTCAGCTTTGGCTCTTGACAATAGGGCAGTTATACTGAAATGAGTTTGTCATACAAAGGTATTTAGCGTATATTCTGTGAACGTAGCGACAGTGCATTACTGCCACAATTAATCATTACCTAATGCACATTATCGTTTCAAAAGTAGAATCGGTTAAATTTGTTAAAATTTCATGAACTGGTAACTAACATGTTCAACAGCTAAGATTAACCGTTGACTATTTAACAGCCCAAGGGCTGTCCGGTGGCCGAATGGGTAAAGCCATCGGCTGGTCATCAATGCTCACCTAGAAGTTATGATCATCTCAGTTCAATATATGCCGGGTTCACTCTTGAGCCTTGACATGAATAAGTGACTGGGGATGCTGAACTCCTCACCGGTACAGATCGGTTTCACGTGACCTTGGTCACGGCTTTCCTTGCTATTAAATTTCAGCATGCTCGCAAGCCGACATGATCGCATCGTGTGTCCATGTATAAGCCCGCTATGGCTTTCAGGTGAATTAAGGGTAAATATGATACATAAATCAATCTTAGGATAGTACAAAAACAAGAATGAGATTCACCACAACTGCAGTACTACTCCCATCTGCATTCGATACAACAAATTCCGTTGCTTCTTTGAGAACAGTTGGTATGCATCTGCCCACTAGTGGAACCATCGGGATGTAGTATGGAGCACATTTGTCTTGCTGGATGAAGGATCTGAGGTCTTCAGCACCGTTAGTCTGTGGAACAAATGAATATCAGAAATAAGAAACTTATAATCGTTTTAGTTCTGATTTCTATTCATAATTATATAAAAAAATCATACAGTAATATCCCGGTTAAGTTCGCACCCGTTTAAGTTCGCAAAAAATTACCATAAAATCTAGACTCAACTTTTTTCAGAAATTTAATAATATTTACAGTTAATCGAACATGTCAAAGAAAGGTAAACGTGTGATCAAAAAG
>JAUELA010018808.1:0-21104 GCA_031471845.1 Boltenia villosa | reverse complement strand
AGTATTAGTTAATTCAGTATTAGTTAGGGAGGAGGGTTAGGGTAGGCTCAGGTAATAAATATATAGATAGGTGTAAAACTGGTGCGGCGGTAACTTGAACACACCCGTGTTTTCAACTTTGTATCTAATGAGTTGTGTTAATTCAGGAGTATTAAATTAATTGTTTTTACGTGGTTTAAATTAAATCCGTTTTTTAACTCGAATGATAATAGATCTTTACTTATTTCCAGCAGAACAAAAGGGCGTTGACCAGTCCAAATTGGCTGAGAACCACTGCTTTAAACCATCAAACAATAATGTTAACTGGAGCAAATTTTGACACAAAATGATTTTTCAATGATCACATGAAATAACAAAAAATCAAGATATAAAACAGATTTCATAGAACTAAAAGGATTCATTGCAACTGCTGACAAAACTAAGTTGATTGGCAGCAAAAAAAAAGTTAGCAGCTTTTTTTAAGATAATCAAATTCTAAATAATTTTACAAATAAACAAATAAAAATATCAGTTTTTTATATACCTCTTATTTTTTGCTCATTAATTTGAAATGCCTTACGGAAAAACAAAAATAAAACTACAAAAAATTTTCCCAAAACCAAATTAGAAAATAAATCCAGTATACGATTTTCCAGCAAAAGTTTCATTTACGCAGATATGATCATGAATTTGATTTTTTACATTTTACATATAAATATATCAATTGTATGTTTCTATTAGATGCCAAAGAATTTAATTATTCACTGAAAATAGTAAATTTTGTGTCTATCGAAGTTCAAATGGGAAATAGAATGAAATGAAGCACAGCTATTCAATGACAGGGAGCTGTTGATTCTAATTTGTAAAAGTATTGATTTGGAAATTACAAATAAAACTAAATTTTTCACAAATTAAAAATTGCTCAAATGTATTCATTGAAGAGAGCTGAATTGAAGAAAATATTGCTGAGTCATCATTTCTGTGACCTATAACCTTCTGGTTCTCTGACGAGTCATTGTGGTCAACATCAGACTGATGTAGGAGGTCAAGAGATCATCCATCTTGTATCCCTGTTTTAAACAAATAATCAATTACAATTTTTTTATTTAATTCTTTGTCTTGCATTACATCAGCGCTGTGCAGTGGCCAAACTGGTAGGGCCATTGGCTTGTCATCTTTGCTCACTAAGAGGTTCAGTGTTTGAATCCTGGCTGCACCTGCACAGAATTCTCCCGCACTACAGCACATGCACTACACGTTTAATCACTTCGCTTCAATATGCCGTGCTCGTCATAGAGCCTTTATGTGAGTAAGCAACTGGGGACGCTGAATTCATCTCTGGTACAGCTCTCACTCGAAAGCAGGCATTGCCACTGTTGCATAATGCGTCATGTATAAGCCTGATACGGCATTCCGGCGCATAGAGGGTAAGATACATTAATTAAAACAAAATCTTGAACCCTAACACTAACTTATACTGGTTATTAATATTTAATACTGTCAATATCTCGGTGGTCCAGAGTTTATAGAAGTAGACACAACCTCAAGGTAAGCTGATTTCATGTATTGAGAATTTAAAATTTACTTTGACCGACTAATTTTAGTCATGCAAGGAAATACTATCCAATATTTTTAGACTTTTGTGCAATAATTACGCCTCAATAGAGAGTGATATCAATAGCTAACTTTAAACTCTATCCCAACCGTAAATCTCACCTAACCTTCAACCCCAACTCAGTGTATGTTCACGGATTGGTGTAAGTTCAGTTGCTAACTCCTAAACCCTATCCTAACCCTAAAAGGTAGCCTAACTTCAACCCTAAACCAATAAAAGTTCACGGACCGCCGGCTGAGCGAAATACTGAGGTAGCACATCGTAGTTGCACCAAGCATTCTTACCAATGTTGTTTCACACAACAATTTACTTCCTCGAACCAAGTTCCCGATCGTCATGTGAAAATATGTGTTCCCACTACTCCAGTTGCTGATCTTTGTGAACGGATAAGTTGCCAAGATCTAGAAATAAGAAGAATATGGCATAAGAACAATATCTGGATAGACAACTTTTCGCAAATTTTCAACTTTCATAACTGATAGTATTAAGATGAAAAATATCTAAATGTTAATATGTTGAATATGGATGTTCTAGCTCAAGATTCCCAAAGTGGTTAATAAAGACGCAGATGATCTTTGAAAGATTAGAATTTAAATAATTGCATATTGAAATGAAGCAAAGGCAGAATTTCTATGCTAAAATGCCCCGTTGACATTTAATACAAAATTATACAAAATGTTTGAAAAAGCTTATTTGGTTTCAATGCAACATCCGACAATTGACTTCAAAGATCTCCAAACTTCACAACTTTCATATTGTTTATACATTTCACCACATTTTGGTGGAAGTAACTGCGGAAATATCATTAACGAAACACGGAAAAACTTAATATTTACAAATTCAGGAAGGCTTTGCAACCTCACTTGGAAACGCTCTGTGACCCCCAGGCTGAGAACCACTGATGTAGGGGTCATTAAATATCTAAGGGCTGATAGAGGTTCTTTCAAAATCCAGGGGGTGGAAAAGTTAAACTCTATAAATTGAAATAGTTCATCCCATATATATAACAAAAAATATGGAGAGCAAGTTCCAATTCCTAAAATGACTTCATAAAATGGGGTGGGAAGCACATGCCTAGTTCCCCTTAAATCGGGAATTGCAATATTTTTTTAACAATATTTCACAACTGCTTTCAACAGTTAACCCATACTTACATTTTTCACCTTCGGATCAATGAGACTGACTCCTTGTTTATTGATCGCAACGAGAAGGTTCTCTGGATAAGTTGGCTCAGTCGTTTGCTGGAAAGAATTCAAGGAATTATTATAAATACAAATAAAACATTGAATAAAAGTTTATTGAAAGTTTTTTGTAGGGGTGCATGCCGGCATTAGATCACACGATATCAGACACTAGTGTGAAAGAGCACAAGAAGTTGCAGCGCCACTCATTCCATTCCAACCATTTGGGTCAAAATAGTAACAAAAATAATATAATTTTATTAGAGATAGGGTCAGGATGGGTTTAGGTTGGTGCTTAAGGTCATAGTTAGGTTCTGTGTTGGGTTAGATTAGGGTTAAGATAAGTGGTCTGTATTTGGTTGGGTTCTTGCCAAAATGCCTGCGTCAAAACCGGCTGGTGGAAAAACGTATCCAACACAAGAGGGAGCATGCATATGCATATAAGTTGCACCTAAACTGACAAAAAGCCACCACTGACGAGTCAAAAGTTTTAAATTCTAATTCTAATTTTATAATTTTGAGTTCAATATAGCATAATCTAATATTCTGATCTAACGAATAATAGTAAGAAGTGTCTCTTGTCAAACAGATAAAAACATGAATATATAAAAACCATCACTTACTCTAACATCAAAGAATGCAGATCCAAATGTCGGCCAACGATAAACGATTTTCAAGAAAGCGAGTTTTGAATCATCTTTGCTCTTTCCACCATGTTTGTTGAATTGGGCGACGATTTGCTGGAAAGGGAATTATGTAATATAATACCACTTTTTATTAATGTATCAATATTAAATTGATTGAAAATCTTTAAAGATTAGACTTTATTATTAAATATCATGGTCAGGTAGTGAGTGACATCAGAAATTTTTTTGATGTATCATATTTATCCTCGATTCACCGGAAAGCCGTAGCCTACCAGGATTATACATGGACATATGATGTGACCATGCTGGCTTGCGTGCATGCTGAACTTGGATAGTGGAGGAAAGCCATGTCCAGGTCACATGAAACCGGCGTAGGAGTTCAGCGTCCCCAGTCACTTACTCACGTCAAGGCTCAAGGGTGAACACGGCATATAATGAAGTGAGGTGATCAACAAGCGTGCAACATTGTGGAGGTGAAGCCGAGATACGAACCCTTAACCTCTAGGTGAGCATAGATGACCAGCCAACGGCTTTACCCATTCCGCCACCGGACAGCCAGACAAATATAACACTACGATTGGCACAATTGAGCATTTTCAGGTAAAAGTAATTACGATCAGGTTGTGAACAATGAGGACAACAGGGCAGACTTCAGGTAAAATTATGTGTGAATAATTTGAACTTTACTTTATTGATCATTATTATGTAGAGTTCAATTATAATCACATAAATAAAATGAATCACAATGGTAAAACAATGTAGTCTAGGAACAATGTCTGGAGAGAACCTTTTCTTGTAAATTTTCAACTTTTATAACTGATAGTATCAAGAATAAAAATATCTTAATATTAAATATGTTAAACATGGATGTTCTAGCTCAGGGATTCCCAAAGTGGTTAAAAACGCAGATGGGTCATTTGAATGGTCCAATGGGGTTGAGAGGGGTCGACAGTGGGTCTATAAAAGTATATTACTGAAAATATGTTAAAAAAAAAATTACTGAATATTATGTTAAAAATGCCCCTTGTTGATAGTTTATACATAATGCATATTATCAGACAGCTTTTTCCTTACCATTAATGATGGTTAAAAAAATCTGGTACAGAATTCTGCGAAGAGTTCAATTACAATCATACAAATAAAAAAATCACAATGTAACTCACTCGCTTCCATTCCTCTGGAGACATCATCTTCATCAAATCCCCCGGAATCAACTCTCGAAGCATCCGAGGAATGTTTGGGAAATGAGTTTTATCCTCTCCGTACTTAACTCTGAAACATAAAAAATTTCCATAATAATATTCATAGCTTCTTTCTCTTCAGGGGATCAGGCACTTTGTTTGGCCGTGATGTCATGGAGAGCAGCCTGAGGGTTAATTTGTGCAGTAGTTGCAATACAAGAAATAACGGGGTTGCTGAATCATCATTTCATCCCCTGCAACTTGCACATACAAGGGATGGTAGCGGGTCCCGGGGAGCAAATATTTTTTCAAAGAAAAAACACGACACACAGACTTTTGTTTATATGCCAAGAGTTGCGTAATGTCGTGCAGCAAACTATTTATCCTTCCTCCATGCTTCCTTCTAGTTGTGGATCCGTATGTAGCATGAGCGACAAGGATGCTCAAACAAGAATTATAATTTAGAAAATAATATAACACATGGTCTTGTTTGTACACAGCTAGAAGATATCATTCTTGATTACAAAGTTGTTTGATATCGCTTCGTCTGAAGAAGCTAGATGTTATGATCTAGCGAAATCATATGAAATAAAACTCCTTTAGATGTGTACAAACAAGACCATGTGTTATATTATAAGACTTTTGTTTGTTTATTTTAACGGGCTTTAGCATCATGTTAAATCATAACTTGGAAGTATTTTTTGCGTTTGTTTTCTGCAATAAAAGCAAATGTCCAGCTGAGGCGTTATGCTGAAGTAATAAAATGATAAAAGGGTATACGTTATCAAGCGAAGTCTTAAAAATCGTTTTTGGGAACATTCTCTTTTTGAATGTTAATAAGTGGCAACCCTATGCTACAATACCAATTTGATTGGCTCGCCAATGAATCGACTCAACAGTTATAGCTGGCTTGTACAGAGCTGTGTCACATGACCAAATGAAGCGAAGCGTAAAATATATCTCAAGAAATTCACCCACCCGTACTACCCGTACTATTATGATTTGAAGTTAATTAAATATACACGAAACAGCATATTTCCCATTTGCAAATGATTACTACCGTATTTTCACGTATATAAGACACATCCAATTATAAGATGCACCACACCTATATATATAAGACGCGGTTTTGACGAGTTGTGTAAAAATATTTTGTATAAGACGCCCACGAATATATGACGCACACGGTCTCGCCATCTGCCGAACTGGGCAAACCCTATATTGTAAAAGTAATGAAGTCGCAAATCATCAAAGATATGCGTGTTCGAGGAATGGAACATGGAAAGAAACTATTTATTGTTGTAGCGTGTTGTGTTGCTTCATGCGCGATACCTTGTTTTGGTACATTTCATACACTGACAAGCTTATTTTTATCTTTCTTCATTAATAAAAATTCCATGCTCGTTGCTCCTGCCCACAGGTTTCTTTCTCCACATACCACATGCGGAGTATGGTTGGCAGGATAAAATTAGAGAGAAAAATAGCGAATGCAAATTGTGAGAATTTAATTCACCATTTTTGATTGTGTCAATATCACCCATTTTACCGTTCAATCATGTAAAAATTAATTGGATAACACGCCCACGAATATAAGATGCACACAGGGAGCGGGATGTGTAAAATGCTGTATACGACACAATAAAATAAATGATAAAAAATAAAAATAAAATTGTTATTTTTCTATAAACAAATATGACAAAATTCTCATTATTTTCTTTGCTCTACTTTTTATGAATATGTAAAGTGAAACCAAGTCTCACCTATAGATAAGAGAAGCGAGTTGTATTCCATCCTCTTTAGTACATTTATGATATCCTCGGAGAAACTTTGGCACCTCTTGGTAGTAATGGAAGATTCGATCTGCGTTTGGGTCCTTGCCAGGGACAGCACTGCTCCACAACTTCCTCATGAAGAAGACTTGATAGGTGAGTTGAGGCATCATACCTGGGAGTAGTTTCAATAAATTTTAGAATTACTAAAAAGCACGATAACTAACGAAAAAATCAAGTCTGGAACAACATGATGTAGTGACAGTGAAATACAAATATGAAAAGTTGCAGGTCTTTTGTGACATCATCATTAGTTATGAATGACAATTGTTACAAGACAATTTGGTTTGAAATTGGTAAAACTCCGTCGAGGGCTTGCTAGCTCTCACTAATCCTGGATCAGCGCTTCTCGGACATTTTCTTTCATACGGTTAGGGTTAGTGCCAGGGTTTGGGTTAGGCTTAGGGAATAATATATCAAAGTAGAATTTCTCGTAACAATTGTTATTATTTATACCTGATGATGTAACACACTATCGCAATATTATATTGTCTGTTACTTTAAAAAATAAAATTTCTCTTATTTTTTGGGGGGTCAGATAAGCGTTTCACACTTCCATCTTTAGATTAAAGAACTGTCAACTCACCGTCTCGACTCGGTCTTGCTTTCTTCAACCAATCCGTCAAATGTCGAACAAAATCAAAAAAGAAATCAGCTTCCGGAACGCTGATGACTTTGTCAGCGATCTTCACAAAAAGACTGAATCCTTCAGAAGATTTGAGCCGGAGACGGTTTGCAATGTTCTGGCAGAAATCTTTGGCTCGAGTGCTAGACTCCACTTCGAATGCCTGAAGAACAATTTATCAACTTTAAGGCAAAGTAATTTATTCATTTAAGAGCTGAATATATTATCTTTTATTAAGCTCAGAGAGAATGTTTTATTCATTCATGAATTCAAAAAAAAGAAAATGCGATAACTGTATGTGTATCAATAGAGAAAAAAACATATACAAAGAGCGATGCAAACATATGAAAAAGGACAAAAGATACTGAAACATGAAGAGGTGGTCACGAAGGACCAATAGGTCATCGAGTCATGCGATTACCCTAAAGTGTCGTTGTAACGTAAAACACTATCATATTTAAAAAATAATTTCCAAAAAAATTTCATAGTTATTAATCTGAAATTGTTTTTTTGCTGGTTTAATGAGAGAAGGGTAGAGGGGAAGGGGAATTTAGAAGAAAATCAGGGATGATTAATAAGTATTAAATGCTACTGGGTTGAACATCAGATGGCACAAAGTAAGAAATTTCCAAGAATAATTTGGCCGAGAATCCAAGGCAGTTGAGTGTTACAGGAATACTTGCTTAATGTGAGAGTTCAGAACTATATTTGGGCAGATTTCAATTCACTTTCTATAGCTCATTCACTTCGTGTTATGCATCACTTCACATTGATGTGTTCACTTGGATTCATGTTGTGAATAAGAAGGGATGCCCAGCAGTTTCAATATTTCAATATTTGTAAGTTGGCTTAGTCAATGTTGGGACATCTGCCTCTTCAAAATTCCCTCCAATGACAATTGCCCCCTAATATGATTCGATAATGCTGGTTCTAGAACAACTGCCCCCGCACCCCTCCCAACCCTCTGGAGCAATACCTCCATTAGATATACATATAAGATAAAATAGAACTATAAAGGAGGAAATGAGGGTTAAGGTTGCACCCTTACTGCTATTTTCCTTTAATGTGGGAAATTGCTCGATGAGGTAATTGTCCCCGAACTGATGAGGAACGGCTCAAAGGAACTAGGACTAACCCTAACCCTAAGATAGAATTTTTTGAATGTTGGCGAAATGACCACATACAATATTTTCAATATAGTGAACATCAAATCCTTTACCTCATCTGTGTCATCAGGGAAGTAGACCTTGTGGAAAATCTGTGTCGTTTTATGTTGGATGGCTTCGACTTCCACTAGGTGGGGTGGATACTTGCGATGTCCATGACGTAAGGTCCGCTGGATTCTACAAGATAATATAGAATAAATTAATCCACATACCATACAATACATAAGGAATATTTGAGAATTTGCTGATTGAAGGATGTTGTTTGATAGTAGGGATTGTCATTTTCAAATCTTCAAAGGTTCGAATCTAATCCGAATCTTTTTCTCGAATCAAATTTAATCAGGCCTTCCAATAAAAATGGAGCAGATGTTAAGAATCAAGATTTCACTTTATCAATCACAAAAGGGCAGAATAGGCTTTATTCTTATTTGAGTAGACAAGATATGAAAATACTACGAAAATGGAGGATAAATTTAAATTTCTCAAAATTTTATTATTTATTTGGAATTTGATAAAAACTGCCTGATATTTTTTTAGACCATTAATCAATTTATTTTTTCTTTTTATACCATGCTTAATATAAATTTTGAAATACTTGATACTGATTTTGCAGCAACAATGATGGTGAAATGTACATACCTCACCCCAAATTATATAAGTAAAATAAACCATGCTTGGGTGAAGAGCAAACTGCTGATAACTATTAGTAGTTGGGGCCCTAAGGATGAACCCCATTAGCATCTGACCTCTGACCCTGAAATATAAACAGAACAAAGAAAATCATCTGACCTGTGAACACAGTCGTTTGCCATCATGTTACTTTTCCTCGAAGACAAAAACTTCTGTAAATGAGGGAGGAGCTGGTTGCTAGGGGCAAATATTCCGGTTGCTAACCACATCAGTTCCCATCCCCGCTCTGCGCTATAGCTGGACAAAGGAGAAATACTTCTTATTAAACAGAAATGAGCATAAGTTTAGATTTGAGTGACTAAGCTGTGCTTAATAACCTAACACATAATCATAGAAGCCGAAAGTAAATTTTAGGCACAAAGGGCATCAGACCTATGAACTCGACTCTGTGAACTCCCTGTTTAAAAATTACTGTGAAAAACATTAACATTTATTCAATGTAAGGTGCATTGGAGAATGTAATTAATATTTCACATAAATGCATCCTGATTCGCCTGGAAATGCCAATTTTTGCGATTCGAATCAATCCTGTTCCAAAACCCATAAGTACCAATCCCCAGTCATGACCTTTGTGCAACCTTTTCCATGCCCTGTACCCCTATGAAATTTTGATCATTTTCGAACCCCCCACAATCATATTTGAGGATGAAAAGCCAAATTTCTAATTTGGGAATCACAGTGCTATAGTACATATATTCAATATTGAACTTCTTCGTGTGCTTAATAGAATAAAGTTATTTTTATGAGCAATTTTACTATAGTATATATTTCCTATTTTGTCGGACCCCCTGAATTGCCATCTCGTACCCTCTGCATCTGTGGAAGGTAGAAGATTTGCATGAAATACTTACTACTGCCTGTTCTCCGTCAATTGCTTCATCAGTTGGCAATAAACTTCATCTCTTAGAACTTCTGATTTCAAAGGATTCTCGAACATTTGATCGGTTAACTCGTTGCCTTGCCGTGGACGTTTCGATGGGTAATCACCCATATACTTCATGATAGGTGCAGAGAGGGTTAAGGAGAAATGGTTTCAGGTGATAATTAATTTTTTAGCATTTACTTCACAGAAAATGAGAATTTCAAGAATATTATGTTAAGTTTGAGCTAAAATAAATTGATAATTGGATTGAACTATGCTTGTTTTATTAAAGGAACTGAGATTTGGTTCCTTGATCAATTTCAATGCACTAAGTAATATAAATTAATCTCTTAATACTGATACATAATATATATAAAAATAAATAATGATAATAAATGTTCGTGTATATGTGTGTAAAGAAAATCTCGAACTCAAAGGAAAATTGAAGCCGGTGGAGTGCAAAAGCTTCTTTCCACAATATTTTCACAGATTCTTTGAATCAATATGGGAAATGTGTGATGGACGCATCACGCATGATGCGAACATGCCAACTTGCGAGCATGCTGAACTTGGATAGCGGAGGAAAAAAGCCTTGACCAAGTTCATGTGAAACCACTCTGCACCGGCGAGGAGTTCAGCGTCTTCAGTCACTTACTCACATCAAGGATCAGGGGTGAACACGGCATGTTGAAATGAAGTGATGAATATGTATAAATGAACAATATGTCATCCATTTTTTTATGTTCCCTAAATTAATTTTCATCTTCAAAGGATATCTAAGAATATAGCCACTGCCTCCTGAGCCATCTCATCATTCATTTCCAACTTCTTCAGCAACGGTTGTTTGATTGGTTCGCGGCCGATCGCCCACAATTTCTCTTTTCCTCGTCGCATTTTCACAGATGATGGGACGACACGACTCAGCGTTTGTGGTAGAGCTGGCCTGTGTAGTTAAATGCAAATGATATTTCATTTTTAATGACTAAAATACTCAGGACATAACTATTAAGCAATAAGATCTCCAATTATCAACACATAATGAACTTAGATTGTTGATGTTCATTTTCAAGTTAGTATTGATGTTGATTTGAGGTTAAGGTTTATATTATTGGTTGTGAAGTAAATAAGTGATCCCTATAACAAATCCCGGACATTTAGCCAACGGACATTTAGGTAATTGACGTTTAGCCAACGGACATTCAGCCATCGGACATTTAGCCTACAGACATTTAGCCAATAGTTGTAGAAGTGGACATTTCGGCAACCTTTTTTTTGCGAAAAATTTTGATGTCAATTTGAGGTTAAGGTTTATATTATTGGTTGTGAAGTATATAGGTGATCCCTGTAACGGCACTTACTTACCCAAAAGTTTTTGCAGAATATAATTGCAGACAAAAACAATCCCAGTTGTTGTAGCACATACTACATTTTTTATGTACTAAATACTAATACAATCCCATGAACATAGGGAACAGAAATTAGGGTTGATTTGAAAATACGTATTATTTATGTTAATTTAATGTTAAGGTTTATGTTATTGTTTAAGCGTTAATTTAATTTTTCTTGATTGGATGAAAAAAGTTTGTAACTAAATGTGGAAAAATTCGTGAATTGATAAAGAAACTTTTTTTGTTATAAATTGAGAAGATGTGTAGTTGGATGCAAATGATATTTCACTTATTTTTTTTCAATAAATCAAATTTCAACACATATTGGACGTTGATTGGAAAAAAGTTTGCCACTGAATATGGAATTACATGCATGCTATGTTACATTGTTACTGCAGCAATGTGTTATAAGTATGAAAAAATCTGATCATAACATCATCAGTTGTCACAAAGGACAACTGTGACGCGACAATTTAAACTTATACTTGATCGATTCCACGACACTTGGAAAATTAAAATTTGCAAGGTATGGCTGGTAGTGATCAATCAAGTGCAAAGTAGAGAAATACTGGAATAACACATTTTATGTATCAGAAAACAAAGGTTTTTGTATTTAGGGGTAAAATGGGATTAAAATACCTATATCAATTTCTAGGAAAGGATATAGCACAGGATTCTGCATAGGAAAAATGAACATCAAATTTTCAATTTAATTTCACTAAAGGGGTTTGAGAAGAATTATATTCAAATTATTAATTATTAAAATACCTATATTCCCCCTATCAATTTCTAGGAAAGGATATAGCATAGGATTCTGCATAGGAAAAATGAACATCAAATTTTAAATTTAATTTCACTTTTTAGGAGTCAAAAGGGTATATGATTTTGACAAGAATGATGAGAGATAAACTATTCTTAAAATAAATTTTAGATGAAAAATAAAATAATTCAAAAAGAATTCAAATAAAAAAAGTTTAGAATATAAATCCAACCTGAAGAAGTCAGCAGCATATTCTTCAAGTGTGTACGGAACTTCCTCTGGTTCATCCGGGACACCTCGTTCCTTTGCCAATCTTCGAACTTGTTCTTCAAGTTCAGCGGGAGAGAGGCTGAACAAGGTCTATAGAGGAAATCAACATATTAAATATTGCCACATGATCTACAATATAGCAATTGTCACATATAGAAGAATGGGAAAAAATAGTGACCAGCATTTTAAATAATTTCTGTTTTTTATGGTGTGTTAACTTCACAAAAAACAACTCAAAGACATTAAAAAATGTTCAAGGAAATACAATCGGCGTACGAACAACGTTTGGGCCTCTGGTGTAATCAGGAGCCCCCGAGAACGAGCACGGCACCCATGAGAACAGGCACCCCAATGAGGACACATACCATCTTGTGTACCCTGGGAATTCGGGTAACACGTACCCGATTAAAAATTAGTAACTGAGAGTACAAAGCTAGTGGCCTGGGTACAAGGGACAAATGATAGATAGATAGAATTTATACTTTCGTCATTTTAAAATACAAATTTTTGAAAACAACCATCAGTATAGAAAAAAATGACATGACACTAAAACGAACTGAATGGTTTATGACATTGTAAGATGCAATGTAGTGAAATGACCTCTAGGGCTGTGCGGTGATCTAGAAGTTGGAAACGAGGCCTGGACAGTGAAAGCCGAGTTCAAATCCAACAGACTCCGCGCGATATCCTTCAGCAAGATATCATTCGCCTAGCTGGGCGGTAGCTAGCTCGATGACCCATGTGGTCCATATGACCACATGGTCGTGTATCGAGTCGTAAACGCTACCTTCTCACACGCACAGATAAAAACACGCGCATAAAAAATGGGGAACCAAAAAAAATGACCTCTATTTGACCCAACATAATGATAAATAATGCCGTTTTTCAAAGTCAAATTTTATCACTGACCACAATATCTTGAGGAGGCTTCACAAGTGTAGGAAGTACATATACAACATCAGTTGGGAAATCTCCTTTGGCGTTTGAGCGGTCATTGGTTCCATAGCGCCACCCGCTGGAGAAGAAATCAACTCCTGCTGCTCGGTCTAGGATGAGCAGATCTCCTTTGCTGAATTTCATGAATGAATCTCCTTGTTGAACTGAAAGTATATTTGCAAAGAAGTTTAAACAAGTGTTTCGCAATTTTTTCACTTTATTCCCATATTCATTGAATTGAAGATAGATCTACAAAAGTTTCGGCGATCCTTTACTGTAGTGTATTTTATAGGTACTTAAATAAGGGAACTTTTTACCAGAAAGGTTTTCTTACATATATTATTGATATTGACACAAATTTGCAATATAAAATGGGAGTTAATCAACATTTTTGGGCAGTCATGAAATTAGGCGTCTGAAACGAATTTACAAAACAATATAACCCTTGCCAGAATAGGGTTTAGTTTAGGAGATGATTTGAGAATTTGGGTGGGTCAGGATATATATTTAATGAATATGTATGTGCATTGGATTTTTTTTACTCTATTTTTGTACGTCCTTTTTTATACGTTTTCAATTTGCGCCAGAATAATTAACTAACGCAAAAATTTCTCATTTAAAATTTAGGAAATTTAACACGCTGTAAAGGATCACCAAAGTTTTAACCTCCTTGCAAACTTTTTATTAGAATTTATTAGGCTGTAAAATTATTATCTGCATACGGCAAAGTAGGTTAAAAAAATTACAACGAACAAAGATGCACAGGACATTTCCTAGGCCCCTAAGGACAATTATCCCGGCTACCATACATGGTTTGGGCTGGGGCTAGGTTAGTGGTAGAAATAGTATGGGGACAAGTACCCTCGGTAATTGTCTTGGGGGTAAATATACTAGATCCCATCTTCTGAAATGTTAAGCTTTAATCTAGATTTCCAAGTTCAAGATGGTTGCATCATTTGTCCATGTATAAGTCTGAATCGGGGGTAATATGATACATTAAAAAAAAAGAATTCTCACTCTTGTTGGGATTATCATGCAATGCCACAACGTATCTTGATCTTTCCTTCAATCCTTCCAAGAAACGTGCAACAAGTTCGCTGACGTCATCGGCGTTCGCAGACGTGAACGTGTACTCGTCGCCACGCACCGTTGACAAAGTGAAACTGGATCCTGCAGCTTTAGTTGAAGCTCTGTTGAGGAATGATAAAATAGATAAGAAGAAATAACTCATCTTCTATAATAAATAGGTGTTTTTAGTTATTTCATTATATAAATAATGGTACTTGTGGACTATCTGTCGCCCTTTTCCCTTTTTTAACCCTAACCTTATGTGTCGTACATAAATTATGAATGTTTTACAATGCCATAACTTAACCTAGCCTAACCTGTTAGGGTTAGAAACGGGAAAAAAAATGACGACCTAAAACAATTAAATGGCAGATAGAGAGAGAGAGTTTATTTTTCTTCCACCATGAAATAACAATTGGCAACATACACAAAGAGAATAGTAACAAAATAGATTAAAACAAAAAAGGGAGAAACAGAATATAGATATTGTTATGACAGGTATTAATGAGGAAACAGTGGAAAGACCGTCAGGTCATCGAAGTCAAACTGCTACAGCGAGAGAAAATGAAAAGGGTTACCAGTATATATAAATAATTAAAAAAACTATCTAACTACAGTATGCAAGGATACAATAGAGGAGCATTATGACAGAAATAACTTTAATAAAATAAATAATTGAAATAAGTTAATTGAAATTTACATTGGGGATTATATAAGAATCGAAGTTAGCTGGGTTGGGCTGGGGTAAAATCTGAGTTGAGGTATGAGTATTTTTGTGTACCAATGAGTGTACCTACAATATTGGGTGATCTTCCAGATGTTACCTCTCAGTGATATCTTTTCTCTCCAACCTAATAATGATACGCCAACTATCTGATTATTATCTTATCCTAACCCTAACAGTGTGAAATGAACATGTAATTTAGGGTGTAGCGGTGACAAGTGGAAGTTTTCCCGATATTGCATATTTTTATGTATCAAGTAACATATTGGATGAGGTAACAGTGGGAACAGTACTACATGTTAAACAAATAGAAGGCACGATTACCTAAATAACATTTTACAACTGAAAATATTTTGTTAGGAGACTAGAATTTATTGCTTGCTCACTATGTCAGTCAATTTGAAATATGAACAAACCTGTTCCCAGTGATTCCAGTTATCTCAGGATATGAAAGTTCAAGCAAGACTTGCTCCTGATCATCAACAATGTAAACACCTGTAAAATAAAGTAGAAGTTGGTGTTACTGGAAAGAAAAACTGTAGTTGGCATGCCCACTGGAAGCTATTAAACAATTCAACCCCCCATTTGACTCCTGAAAAATATAATTAAATTCAAGAGTTTTTTTGTACATTTCCCCCTCAAACAATCAACCTACCAAATTTCCACTTCTTTTTTTAGTTTGTGTACTTGCATATGATGCTGGGCTTTCACCTCAGTTACTTTAATTTCACAAGGATATCACAATAATACCCTTGCTAATTTGATTTCACCTTGATTACTCTTTTTCACAAATGAACTATGCCTATTGGTTTTTATTTCAACTATGTTTCAGTTGATTTGAAATAACATATTCTGAATTAAATTTTCTTAAATAATTAAATTTCCAATTCCTATTTGCTGTTAACCCATTTGTGCCATGAATTACAAAAAAAAATTCTGATCAATAAATGTGTTATTTCAGCATTTCTCTACTTTACACTTGTCCGGTTCGAACCCCGGAAACAACTGCACAGATTGGGATTCAATTTCTTTGGCAGCTTCACTGTCATAAAACTATTCTATGCCTTATTTTCTCTGATCCCTGTTGTGAGTAAGTGACTGAGGATACAGGAAGCCTTGTCCGAACAGGACAGATTCAAGAGACCTTGCATTACTAAGGGTCACAAAGGTCATGACTTTCTTTTGCCCCAAGTACAGCATGCTCATGAACTGACACGCCCCTGATATATTTTGCTTTATAGAACAAAGAGAAAACACAATTGTGTGGATATTATTTAATTATGGATATTTATTGTGATATGATTGCTTTATGAAAAATTGTTCATTTTATTCAAAGATTTCCAGCTATTGTCCATCAGCCGATGTCTGGTGGCTAAGTGACCAACCACTAGCTCGGTAAAAACAAAGGCATCACCTGTCCAGTTCACTGCAATGATGATGTCATTCTTAGGCAGGGAGGGCCCAGAGAAATGGAACGCTTCATAAAACCTTGAGAAGAGAAGGGGCCATTTGTAACGAGCGAACGTAACGACGTCTTCTCGTACTCGTAGAGGCTCCCACCTTTCTCTGATGTAGTTGCTCTGAAATTGAAAAAATAATATATTCTAAGAATTGTTAGACAAGATACAGCAAACTGTTTTATTCTTCCTTCATGCAAGCTTCCATGATGCTCACGCAAGAATTCCAATAAATCGTAAAAACAACATAATATATAGCCACGTTCATCGCCATCGATAAATTGACCAAGGAAGACAATTACAGGAAAAACAAAGAGAATTTCTGGATTCACAAATGAAATACAATGGAACCAGCTGGGCTAAACTTGAAGGATAATCATTATAATGTTAGACATTAGCTTCCGTTTTACAACTTTTGCATATCTCTCACTGCGCTTTACAATGAACGCTGGACAGATAATAATCATTTCTTACACATATTAATAGAGCCACACTTACCAATGTTATCCATATACCTAAAATTCTATACTATACCATACAATACATTATAGGCTTCTGATATTATTGATTTGTTTTCTTTTACAGTTGTTTGTTATCGCTTCATCTGAAGAAGCTAGATGTTATGATCTAGCGAAAACATAATATATGACTTCATTGTTTTTGTTATAGATAACACTTCGTCTGAAGAAGCTAGATATTATGATGCAACGAATGCCTATGAAATTCAAGTTTGCTGTGCCTGTTACCATGACTCCCACACTCATATTATTGAAATTAATACTTACTTAATTATTTTTTATCTATATTTTTACTATCTTTCTTTTTACATAATTGGGTCAGAATATGGGTTTCGTTTGTGTCAATAAGGTGCATTATTTAGAGAAATGTCAGATGCCTAAAACATAGGCAAGTAGATAGACAAATTCTTAACTGAAGAATAAATCTCACCTTTCTGTGCTCTTTCACGATGATCTCCGCCCAATACTCAGGTGATTTCTGATTCGTCACCGATCGGTCAGGAATGTAGCTTTGGATTAGCGAGATCAGGCGGCTTGGCTGTGCAAAATTGTTATCATATTTATATCTTTATAGTTCATGTTTTTTTATAGTATATGAAAGTTTGTCAGAACATTGTGAATATATGTAACTTGCTCAAGGGTACCGCAATATGCTAAGAGAAACTAATATCTTCATAGTGTCTGACGACCTTTTGACCCAGAACTCCTTCATTCCCAGTTATAAGTAACCTATGGTAATGCATCCTTTTTTTAATGAGGGGATGCCACTGCTGGGTTTTGACACCCAGATCTGAGTTTTTCCAAGCTTGTCTGGGTTCCAGGGTTTAAAATTTTGAAATCGTGTAAAATCTCGGCTTATTTCACAAAAAAAAACTATGTTATGTCTCACGAATGCCTGACCATTTTAAAAAATATGGTAACTGGCTGGCGTGAAACTCACAAATTGTCAAATATTTATCCTAGAAAAATCATCCATTTTACCTGTATTTCCGCTCCATAGTCGACATAATACTGCTTTGCAGCGACTTGAGCGAGGTCCGTGTCACTGTCGCATCGATATTCGCCAAATTTAACTCCTCGAATTATTTGCTGATAGATGAGTTTGGTGCTCACCTGAACAAATATATCAAAGATAGAGTACATATGAGATTTACACAGAAAATAGTAATATTCAGATTATTGTTCTGGATAAGTAACTAAGTGAAGTAATTTTTTCCTATTTATTTTTTTATATCTAAATATATAATTTTTTTTGAGGGAGGTCCTTCAACTACTAAGGTCATTTATGCTATATAGTGTGTGAGTACTTGCCAGGGCAACTGCATTTCCACACCTAGTTCAAGGGTAACGTTTTTAACTTTGACCAAATTTTTACTTCAATATGGTTGTATATTGTCCTTACAAAGGTTATTTGCTGTTTATACTATATGCAAAGTAGGGATTTAGACTTCATGAATAATTGGAGTTTTGTAATCCTAGAACAGTGGTTCTGAACCTTTCATGGACTGTGGCCCCCTGCCGAGATCCTCCACAACCGTGGCCCCTGGCGTCAAAAAATGCAAGACAAGGCTTTGTCCGGCACGAAAGAGGTAAACAAAGTCGGCTCGTGGCCCTACTGACTTCATGACTTCAACTCCCAGCCCAGCTTCCATCACACATGACAACAAAAGCTAACAAGCGACTCACCTCATCTGATGATGGGTCATGCCACGGAGTAAAGATCTCTTTCCTATAAAACAATCTCCAAGGTGCCGTACGTTCTTGCGACCCTTGTTCTTTGGCATATTGCTCGCATTGAGATATTGCATCCATCACATGGTCCCCTCCAGATCCAAGTGATGAGACCTGAGGAAAATATAAATTTATGAATATGATTGGTTGGTCGATCAGACTATTTCAGGAATAGGATGTTTCATCGACAGACATTTAATGAAAAAAAAATCTGTTTATTGAAGAAAACTGCAATGCAGGTTAGGGCTGAGCCCCAGGTTTAGCTTTGGTTGGTTGAGTTAGGTTGAGTTAGTGGGGTTGTGCTAAGGTTTTGTTTAGGGTTTAGTTAAGTTTAGGGCTAGGATTGTAGTTAGGGTTATGTGTAAGGGTAGTTTTGGGATACGGTTCTTGCCCGAACGAACGGTGTAGAATTTGTCTAGCGGCAAGGAGTAACCGACTCTGTCGGAGTAGTGGCTGCTATGTAATTCACTATCAGCCGGAGCAGCAGGTTTGCTTTCAGTGAGTATACATTAAGCCACTTGCACTTTCGGCAATAATGTACAGCCTAGTTATTTGCACACCTGCTTAGGGTTGAGGTTAGGATGAGTTTTGAGATGGATTGGAAGGTGAGATTTGAGTAGTGACAGTTAAATAAATATTGAAAGAAATATTACTTCAATCTTTGAATTTTTCGAGAGGTCTGGTAGAGGATACCTGTGGATTTTTGTCTAAGACACTTGTTCTCAACAACTTTGGACCCTTTTGTTTCTCGGAAATAACAACTCCCACCTTTCATTGAGTCAAAGAATAATTTGAGTTAAAAACAATCAATTTAATCCCCATGAATTATCACAACTTGTTAGATACAAAGTTGAGTCAAAAACATTGATGTACTACTAACACTGCACTAATTCAGTTAAACACATCAACACAACTTAATAACACAGTTTCGTGACACCCCAGAAAACTCGACTCCCAAGGCCACTGGGTAGGTAAGCACTCAATAATATAGATAGAGTCATTCCAATTTCAAAGTTCGCCAAAATGCAAAAGAAGTCAAGAATAAGCCAATGTTACCTTATCAAACAGAGCAATGTACAGGGAGAATCCAAACTGATCTGAAAGTGAAATCTTTTCAGCCAGAACAGTGCAGAGCTCTCGTGCAGTTGTTGCTGAGTCAGCAAGAAGGGTCTTGGTCGTCCCGTCCATGAAAGTGATCGGAAGCATCAGAGGTTTCTTTGACTTTGTTGCCTGTATTCATAATGATAATGATCAACTTCAAAACACTTATTTATAAAATTTAGGGACTGAAAAAAATTCAAATACTAATTCCTCAATTAAATAAATGCACAATTTCAATGAGTATGTGATTGTGTTTGAAGATGTAGAAGTTGAGAACCCCTGCTCCAATTTATAACAGACAGAGACTAACATATTCTTGAAGTGATAGATAGTACCAATAACAAACGCATTGTACACGATATATAAATAGCAAAAATAAATAATGAGTTGATCGATGCAAAATAGTAATAGAAATTATGGAATAAAAATAATAATACAATCATTTTTATTTTATTTTTTTGACATGTTTCGGTATTAACGAGGAAGCAGTGATTGCACGGTCATCAAAGTCAAGCTGCTTCCTCATTGTTCAGGTAATAAAGATTGCAGAATGAATGGTGGCATAATATTTTCTGCAAAATTCATCTTAAATATATCCTCTAAATTTCAGAAAACAATGCCAGATTTATATTGTCAAGCAAAAAATGTTGTTGCTTATTTACCCAAACCATAAATATGGAATTATTTTATTATTTATTGTGTCAATCACTTATTACCGCAATTTCATACTATTTATAGCAGTGTAATGAAATAATATTGGATTTAAAAATAACTACTCAGATGGCTTCCTGCTCCTCTTATCAACAGTTAAGTCAACAAGAACACTCCTCAAAGCTTGTGACGTCATCCCGAAGGAATCAATCTCAAACTCGTTTCATGCTCAGAGCAAGAAGCTTCATCACATCATCGCAGTTATCGATGTGTCACATTTAAGCAACGTTGTCAAGATACATACTATAGAAATGATCCCTAAAAGTATGATCTTAATTATTCTTTATAAAAATAGCAACGTGTCCGACGAATGTAACCTAGCGTTTGTGGGACTTATCAGAAATAATGATTTTTTTCTACTTTTTTTATGATTCTCTCTTATGGTTGACTAGTCTCTCATACTTGAAGGATCTAAGTAGGTTCTTGTTATATCGTCTATTATATATATATATATACACCGTACAAATATCAGGTAGACACTTTCTGAATATATAGAAAACTGGAATATAATTTCATGGTATAGCATGTAACTGTATACCATTTATCTTGTGCCAAATAGACAATTTTCGCGAAGTTCTTTAGCCAAATATGGAATAAGTGCATTTTAATGATTTTTCTATATTGATATATGCACCTTACTTGGTAACAGCATGATGGACAGGCTA
>JAUELA010018697.1:0-11773 GCA_031471845.1 Boltenia villosa | reverse complement strand
ATTATACGTTTCTTCCCATCGAGCATCCTATTGAAATTGTTCTATTCCCACCTATCCACTGTTATATGCAAGGTTTGCAGTATTTTGAAAACTTTATTCAACAATTGTGACTGAAGAATATATGTATACAATCGTATTATTTACCATCAAGCTATGTTATAATATTTTTCTCATCATTTTATGGTTTGTTACTGTTTCATAAGTTAATGTGACATATAATTAATTGGTATTATATTTATTTAATCTTTCTCAGTTCGTTCATGACATACAATCCCATGCAAGGATTGTCCAATCTGTTGTTAAATTTATACCCTTTATTTCAATCTGTTATAATTCATTGATTTACTATTTATTACACTTCAGTGATTTGTGTGACTTATGCTGTACATGTGGGCGATGGTTGGTGAAATGTGATGGTAGTGAATAAGTTGAATTACAACCAGTGCACTGGCTGCTTGTCTCGGTTATTTCAAGTCAGTTTACATCATGAAACTATTTTCTTTACAATTATATCATTCTGTCATGACCTGAAATTGTTCCATGACATTTTACTTGTTTTTAAGAATCTTTGTACGATTTTTCGTAAGCAAATTTGTTTAATCATACATTTCGTGACCCGTTATTGCAATTCCCATCAAATTGGACAGAAAATGTGTTGTGATTGAACTAATATTTTATCCACATACGAAATTTTGTGATGATCAATGGTACGAGTTAAATGGTCTCATCCTATCATATCATATGTAGTAATCTTCTTCACAACAGAACAGTAATGAAATGACCTCCTCTAAACTTGCCGTTGGTCATTTGCGGGCTTAAAAATTAAATTCCTGAATGTCCGTGGACCTGTATTAATATTAATACTATAAATATGAATATGTGCTGCTATTCTCACCAGCGTTGTTGTGTGTTGTTTAAAAAAAAACTTCCTTATGTTCGAAATGTCGTACTAGTGAATTTTTTTATCTATTAATTTGTTCCTAGTGTTTCATATTTTTATCAGTAACGTGTATACTCTTTTATTGTTCTATGTCTCTTCTGCCTTGTCAATGCTGGGTATAGTATAGTGTCTGCTATTACTATCTGTTTATTTGTTTGTCAATAATCATGATGTAATAATTAGATGGGTATAATCAAATGCATTTTATTGTTAATGATATTAATTTGGATATGTTCCAATTACAACAATCAAATATATTTATGTATTGTCATTTAGAATAGCCTGTATTTATTGTCTCGCATTCACAGGCGAAAAGAAATTCACGCTTGGCAAACTCTCTTCAAATTTTAAAAGGCCGATAAAAAATTCTGCAATTTTTTGAGGCCCTAAGTTAAGCCAATGTTTTCCAAACCCTGTGCCCTGAGATGAGACTTTTGAGCGTAAGCACTATCCAATTTTTTTTGTTGACGTATTATGAGCCTGATCTGCGAACAGAAAATCTTCCCTGTATAACACCAAATTACACTACTAATAACATTGTATTCTGATGATACATAATGATATATACAATTAGGTATAAGCAGTGCACCTCGGAGAAGATGAATAACTCGTACCGGGGTGGTTTTCAACCCGTTAGTGGCAATCCATTCCTCGAACTATGAGATCCAGGAAACTGAGCTATTCCACATCCTACGCCGAATTCGACTACCCCAACGAGATACCACCCACAGCTTGTGCAACTTTGGCACTTCAAGGGTTCTCCATTATCTCCCTGTATAGATCTATTCGGAAATAATTGGCGAGAAACGCTGCAGTTATAACAATAAAGTTGCAGATGATATAATATAATTAACTTCCCGAAGAAGATCAGGTTTTAAGTCAGTAACAAAATTACATATCGTGTGAACGAATACGTGAATTAGGATAAATTGAATTATTGTTATTTTTTGCACAAAAATAATTTTAATTTAATTTGACCAAGCTTATATTAAAACTGCTTGTGGTGCGATCAGTCTTACCTGTCACTTGTTGTGATCAATGAAATATTTCATCAAAATTACTTAACATAGAATACATAACAAATTAAAATGTGGAAGTCCATTTAGCTTTGTGCTTGCTCAATGTTTCATTCTTTCGAGACATTTTATGTTCAGCTTTGAGTCAAAGCCTTTGACGACTTGTTTGACAAGTTCCCGAATTCATCTGTGTTGGGGAGTCTTTCCTGCACCTTCGCTCACCTTTGCTGTATATAATGAATCTTGCGCTTTGTAGCAGCGCAATGCAAGCTTCGATGTTTGGAAATGATCATCTGTAATCCCGAATAGTTTCTCAAATGCCGTTGCTCTCTGGAAAAGAGTGAAGTTTCTCATAATGAAGTCTTGAAGATCGTTCCAAAAAGATGTGATTTTCGTGCATTCCACAAATAGATGTATCAAAGTTTCCGAAAATTGTTTGCAGAAGGTGCATTTGTTTGAGTCGATGATATTTATTATCACCAACTTAGAATTTGTTACAATGACTCTCAGGTTTACCTGAATCTGAAAGGAACGTAGTTTTGTTTCTAAAGAAGGGATGTAACATTTAAAATAAACCTCGCCCCAATCATTTGTTTAGTTTAGTTCCTGGTCCCAATTAAATTCTCTTTGTACTGCATTTGCTCCCTTTTTTCGAAAATGAAAGCGTATCTGGCTTTTGTTGTGCTCTGTGTAATCACCAAGTCACTTATTTGGTTGTCGAAGGTGTTTGCCGTCGTTTTTTGTGATTCCGTCTATGTTCCTCCAGTCATCTGGGATGGCATAAATAAGGTTAGTCAAAATTGCATAATCATACCTGTTGTATGTAGGCTACTGCTGATGTTACACAATATTTGGTCATATGGAAGAAAATTTCTCTCGCTGTCGAATATTTGGTGAAACTCTTAAAAGTCCTGCTCTGGCGAGATTTCCGTTCCAAATGACTTGTTCTTGAATTTGAGCTCCCAGTTCTACCAAACTAGTTCAATAAATATGTTAAGGTCTGTATATATTTCTTTGAAGGAGTACTATTTTTATAGAGCAGACTTTAGGGTGGCCAATGGAATGTTTTGACGATGTTACTGTTTTGGGGGAGGTTTTCTGACAAATGTATTTCAGATCGAGTTCTTGATATATTTCCATTTCTAGTAACTTTCCTCAGCAACGGAAGGTTTCGCGAGCACCAGAGTTGCAGAGTGAGTCTAATTCTTTTATTTTATCTAGAAAGCTCATATTAAAAAGCTTGTTCTTTTATTCTCTTCAATAGGAGTTATATTTTATTTCGTCTTCTGGCCAAGCTAGTCCCAAATTTGATAGGGACTTTGATGGATTATTTTGTAAGGATCATAAGGACGTAGAAAGCATTTGATTTTGTCGAATTAACGTGACAGCCGGAGAGTTTGCCAAACTTGTCCATAAGATTGAATAGGGTTTTGTAAACTCCTCTGAGATGGATTATTCTATCATCAGCTATAAAACTCACTTTTATTTCTCTTTGTTCCAAGTGGATCCCAAGAATTTCATTATTATTTGGGATCGCCAAACTGACTGTTTTCTATGCACAAAACGAAGAGCGTTGCTCATACGGAGTCCACTTTTCGAACTCCTCTGCGTATTAGGAATATTGAGGACATAAAACCATTGTTGATGAGGGTTCCACGAATTCCTTGGTATAGAACCTTCATCCATTTTAAAATCGTGCTACCAAATCCAAATGCATTGAGCGTTTGGTAAATGAATTCCCAAGAAACTGAATCAAAAGCTTTACATAAATACAGGAGAATTATGACACCAGGAAAGTTGGTATAGTCACAATAGTCTATGGTAAGTCTAATGGTAACCTAATATTATCTTTAATTTGCCTCTGCGATATTAAGCCATTTTGGCTAGTCCACACACTTTGGCAATATTTTTTGTAACCTTGCATTGATTCATGTTTTGCTTATCAGCTTATAATCACAGTTCAGTAGTGTTATAGGTCTTTAATTTTCCGCGTACAGGGGGTTCTTGTATAGGCATATGGTTCCTATATTTTTTTTTGGGGGGGGGGGGGGACACATTTCTTGATTTTTGGGAGAGTATTGTGTACTATTTAGCGGTGGAGTTTTGATTTCTGTCCAAAATTATTCATAAAACTCAGCTGGCAACCCATTACCGGTCCATTCCCGGTGATTTATGATTCAGGTTTTACTGTAAATCCTTTCTTTTTCAGCTCGTCGTTTGCAATTGGTTGTTCAAGTGAGCTCCTTTCCTACTCGGATATCTCGGGGATATTCAGATCTTGTAAAAATCTTTCAATTTCTTAGGGATCATTTGCGGAATGAGTTCGATATAGATTTTTATAGTATTCTCTCAGTGGTTGGTGAGTTATGATATGCTCACTCTTTTGAATCTTCTTAATAGACTTTTTTCCGGCATTTCTTTTCTCTAAATTGTAGAAATATGCTGTTGGTTTCTCCATATTCGACCCATTTGGCTTTACTGCGAATTCTTGACCCACCCGCTCATTGCTCAGAGATATGATCATATTGTTGCTTTTTGAGGTGTAAACTTTCGTATGCTGTACTGTTATGAGGTAATTAATTGTTCTTGAATAGTCTTAATTTCAGCCTCGAGATCATTTAGTGTTTTGTGTATTTGTTTTTACGAAGGCTTGCGTATTTGAAAGTTTCCCTCTTTATGATGCATTTTATCCTGTCCCATAAAACAGGTCATGATATACCCTGGATTGTATTGGTATCTATTGCTTCCTTCATCATTTTGTTCACTTGGTCGATGTATTTCTTATTTTGCAGTAAAGAGGTGTTCAGTTTCCAGTATTCTCGTCCATGCGGCGTTGGGTCCAATTTGACGACAATGGAAGGTATTGCATGATCAGGCTTTACTCCAAGAATTATCTCGCTCTGCGTCACCTTGTTAAGAACATCACCGGAAGGCAGCAGGAAATCAAGTCCTGAGTCGACTGGTGTATGTACGAGTGAACAATTTTTTTTTTCTTGTTGTGTTCATTTCTCTGTACACGTCGTAGAGCAGATATTCCTCCATGCATTGCAGCTGTTGTTTCTTCCGTGATATGAAGCTTCTCCAGATTTGTCCATTGACTGATTCAAAATTAAATTTAAGTCCCCTCCCACAATGAAAGAAATCTGGGTCGTCTTTGTTGAGAGCATAAATGCCAATGAGTATAGTTTCCTCTCCACTGATTTCAGCATACAACACAAGACTTCTACCTATTTAATCTGTCGAAACTGAGATTAATTTATGGCAAAGTTTTTCATCCAATCTCCCCCATCCAATCTTCCAATTTGTTTCAGTTACTGGGGTACTATGTGTCTCCTGGAGCATAATGATGTCAAATTGCTTTCTTTTCAGGAATTTAAAAACTGTAGTTCGCTTTTTTGGGTTAACGAGGCCTCCTATATTGAAAGTTACTATTTTGAGCGCCAACATTTGTGGGGTAAAAAGTTGACAAGTTGGACACCAGTTTGAGATTTGGATTTTTTGTGCGCTGCAAAGGATGTTTCACTACCGCTGGTGCTTGGCCTAAGTTTTTCATCATGATTTTCCATAAAAACGGTGTCGTGTTCATCATCAGCGAGTAAAGTGACCCATAAAGAGTCTTCGGACTTCCATGATCTCCGGAGTGTCCCTGTGACATATTTTTCTGTTGCCAGCGAGGAGTGGCTTCGATTGATTCTCTCGTCTTCAGGCCTACTTTGTTCATTTATCTTTGTCAATCGAGTAGCCGATCGTCAAAATTGGTAATGGATGGGTTTCACTGATGGCATGCGCTCAATAATTGGAGATGATTGACGTGTATCATCAACTAACTGTGAGGCGCGTTTCTTGTATGGGATAATTATCTTGCTTGGTAAATTAAGGTAATCTTTACAAGATTAATCATTACTTGATTTTTCTCCCGTTATATTTATTAGTCCTTGTTACTGATTCGTTTTTATTTGAAGCCACTGTCCTTTGTAGCGAACCGTTATGCATTGCCCTGCGATGTTATAAAGCTCTTCATGGGATGCAGGTTCAACTAATTTCGATCGAATTTTGCTCTCCTGATTCCGGTTTTCATATTGTGCTCATTCGTGATACATTCAATCCAATAGGTTTTACAGTACATTTCTTCCTAAATTCTTTTGAGGTCTTCATCCTTCAGTCGTATTGGTACCTGATGAAATTACACTTCTGTCTTATCCGGTATGTAGCCTACACCTTGACCTCAGTTAAATTGAATTATTTTTTTCTTCTTCCTTTTTTCCCCTTTTTTTATTCACACAAAAACGCACTGTAGTCCTCGATTCGGTAGTTAAGGTACTTTCAAATAAGCTAGAAGTTAAGTCCAGAACTATAGTCCGTAGTCGCTTAAGGAGTCAAAGCAGAGACCACTTAGATCTATCTGCTTTAGCCCACCCCATTAACACCCCCTTCCTTCTGATTAATTAATTGAGTATAATTAGCAACCCGTAGGGAACCTTAAACACGTGGGCTCCTCCATCGTTTTTTCCGGTGCAAACCATTTCTTCACTCCCCATGACGGCATCAGTAAATTAAGCATATGCATTTGCGCAGATGTCGAAATTCAATATATCAACGCCGACCTCCATCAATACGTCGGATTCAATAACAGGTAAATTATTATCAACAGCTATAAATGCAAGACATTATTGAAAACAATGAAATCATGGTATTTGCTGTCAAGTGAGAAGGGATTATCTTTATCGCGTTCTTGGCATACTTACTGTTCCGTTGCAACTATTTAGTTATTTACTTTAGCTTCCTAGTTTAGATAAGTACCTTTTACTCATTATTTAACGATATTGTTAGGTCGATGGTGGTCAATGTTTAAGTGTCGGTATATCATGTGTCAATTTCATAAAATTATTTGTTCTAGTTGGGATTCATTAGAATATGTCAACCTTATAAAGACGATACATTATCTCACGGCTTTTAGACAAATCAATCCAACTTTATACGTCCATAACGTAAATAAATCAACTTACTAACTTCCCATCCGGTTACAAAGCACCTTGCACCGTTCGTTACTCGCTGCTAGTGTAGTTATATAACTGTAGTAAAACACTATCAAAGGCACTGTAACCAGGAATGTAACAGCAACAATCATGGGCCTTTGTTACGGTTATAAAAGTAAAATGAGGATTGAATGAATTCAGTGTTTAATTAAACATTGTATTGGCTAATTAGTTATGGTTTGTCCAGCACTTTTCCTTGACTGGATTATTTATTATTACAGATTTGCTGTGCGGCAACACATTTCGGTGACGTCATTATGACTAAAGCGGGAATTCGGATTGCATCAAGAGAATGAAACGTTCTGTCTCATCCAATTTTCGTTATTTTGTTTGGAGCATTGAATTAAGATACAATTAAAGACATTGTAGTGTTTTAGGTATTGCATAATTTAGTTGTCGGATTGATAATGTGTCATTGTCGTCTTAACCTTTTTCACGGTTTATGGCGATATATGCAAGCTAGAATACAGTTAGCATCAGTTAACTTACTTTAATGTCAAATAAGAAGTCAATAATAACGTTATAGAACAGGGTGGTCCGACTTCTTTGACATTTCGGGCTACTTAAGCTCAGTACTAAGCATACCAACCGCGGACCACACATTAAAACAAAATTTTGTATCATACTTTTATAGTTTTTTTCCGTGATTGGTGTCAGTTTTTCAACCAATATTGTCACTCAATCATTAGTTTCGGCGGGGTTGAATTTATTCATACATTATGGTCGAATCCCGGACATTTAGCCAACATTAATTTGAATGATGGCAAAATGTTCAAAAAATTTCATGTTACGTTTTTTTTCTTTGTTTGTCCCTAACCCTGACCCTAAGCCTAACACTTACCTGGTTCTAAGACAACTGCCCCCTGGACAATTGTCCCCGGACAATTGCCCCGGATACTGCCCTCCTGACAATTTCCACCCGACAACTGCCCCGGACAATTTCCCCCCACAAAAAAATCCAAAAAGTTTTATTTATTCATTTATATTTTTTTCGAATTTTTTTTTCAAATCCAAGCGCGCAATCCTTTGATGAAAGTCCTCCGCTGCCAAAGAGAAATTACTGACAGCGAGTGTAAGGTCATCTGTAAATGAATAGGATAATAAAATATCAATATTTATTAATACAAATATTGACCTTTATAAAGGCTTAGTGTGAAAATATGTACCTGTGTTAATTCCATGTTTTGTCATGTCAGTACCAAAGAATTTCAAGACAGTATCTTTTGATTTAGCGATCTGGGCAGCGTAATCTGTGTAGTTAAAAGGCAGGACGGGGGAATCGCCTAGACGTAACCCTAATTCACCCCACAAACGCACCATCGCTTGATGATAAAGAAAATCCTTGTCAAGGAAGGTGGTCACCATATCATACGTTTCGTATACGGTGTGGTAAAATGAATAAAAAACGTGTCCGATAGCCAATTAAAATGAAAATTGTTTTGAAAAAACGGGAGGCTCAGCATGAAACTACTCTATGTTCAAAATACTACAAAATGTTATAAATATTTACCAAACTTCTTCGCAGATTCCAAGCGAAGGCCATGTCCACAATAGATATACCAAGCAAGTGGATAAAGCCTACATAATCGCTTCCAGCCCCAGGTAGCCATATACTGGCATGTAAATGGAAATGAGGACAAATATAAGTTAAAATGGATACGTACAAAATTAGCTAGTGGGAAAACTCCAAATAAGAACTTGGGCTTAGGACCAAAAATGTAACAAAACTATGACATCTGCAAATGAAAAACGGAAAATATTTTTGACTTTAATTCCAAGATTCCTTCGTACTCTGGTAAAGAATCATGATCAGTATAGTTTGCTGGAAATCTTCGTCTCCACGTGTCAAAGACGAACTTCCGGCCTGCAGCCACTTCCGCCGCATTCGGATTGGGAATGACTTTTGCCGTGTCCAGAAGGACTTGTTTCAATTTTGGAGTCGCTCTAGCCAAAAATATGTGAATGCCAGCCAGCGAAGAGTCTTCATTAAGATAGGCTACTGCTCTTGCTTCCAAGTTTTTGCGGAATTTCTAAGAACATCATAGTTATGAATGAGGGTTTATTTAAACAATAGGAGTTTTGAACTGCCTATTTAGCCCACACATAACTCATCAAAAATATTTATTTCTACCTAAATTACTTCTCGTTGATCAAAACTGAGAAAGAAAAGATATAATGTACAGACCTCTACCCATTCCGTGGACCCAATAAGTCCAAATACCTCTGCTCCCCAACTACAAAACACTAAACTTCTCCTTGGTTTCCACCCCTTCTCCAGAGCAGCTCCAAAAACTCGTGCCATTTCCAGTATTACCGCGGTCCCACAAGATGGTTCGATAGCACCATATGCCCAGGCATCACGGTGGTTGCGAAACAAAACATACCTATCTATATTATTGACATTTGTAAATTGTAACTATATTTTTCAAAGGCGAAAGTCTGGAGTACCAAAAAGATATATTTTTTACGATTTTTGCTCACCTGGCTCGACAGCTCAACGAATGTACGCAATTACATTATGTATAGTTTTTCGCTCATTTTTCGTAGTAACATGCATCTTCATTTTGCTTTAAATTTAGATTTGCATAAATCAGTTAACTTAAAAAGATAAGGGAGTTTTAATTATTAAACTTCTTTTGACTCACAACCTTGATTGATCGTCACCTCGGAATCCGGGGCCGAGTCTATAAGTGATGTTAAGTCCTCCCTTCCACTTTTTAGGAGCTTCCGGTCCGTCCAATCGCGAGAGGTAGTGTATGGCGTCATCAAATCCTATTGGGGTGATTGGAATGGACGGAAGTGGAAAGCCAGATTCATCCGCTCTCCAAGCAGTCTCTAATCAGAATTCTTTTTAAAACTATTGAAAATTATGTCTTTTGAATACACAGTGGAGTATACATATATTGGGTATACCACAGGGCTCAATTCTGAAGCAATTCAATGCGTTAAATATTAAATATACGTAACACAAACGATTTCGAGGTTAATCTGTCATGCTCAATTTAAGAGCTGTAATCTACTATAATAAAAAATAGAATGACGGAAAAATGTCTCCTATCACCTATGTCACCTATCCTTTAAGTATAAAGCACTACAAATAAATTACAAAATCTGTTGAAGGATAATGTAGTGTCAATGAATCTCCAGCTCGTTCCCTCTCTGAGGACTAGATCCTGGGAGATTCAAACTGTCTGGATACACGCCTTCTCCAGGGAAGTTGTAATCTTTCGGATCCGACTATAAAATAAGTCCTTTGCATCCGAAGATCTCAGCAGGCTCACCTTGAAAGGCACGAAACAATAGAAGGTGTAAGAAGTCGACATTAAAAGACAATTAAAACGCGGGGGAATAGGAAGCTTCATTCGGTGAATCCGATTCTACTATTTCATAGTTTGTAATTCTTACCTTTATTCGTTCTAACGGCCTGTGCATTTCGTGCAATACAGATCTTTCCTGTGATGTCAATTCCCAGTGAAGTGTTCAACGTTATGAAGTCTTCAAAAGATCCAAAGTTAACATAGACAAGATCACCCTAAAAAAGGCAAGTAACAATGTATATTCATTAAAATATATTTCCTAATGCCCAATTTTATACTCAAAATACAAGCATCTTGCATATTTTACATTGTATTTATTCCTAGTACGTGTATATAAAGTATTTTAAAGATATTGACCTCAACAGTTCCAGATTGAGAGTAAGCTTGATGAGGTGTGATGATTTCTTCCGTGAATTCCGTCGAATCTAAAACTTCCTCGTTAAAATTGCTCACATGGCTTTCAGTGCCTATCCAGATTAATTGAACAAAAATAAATATTTTGTAATAACGACCATATTCATACATAATATAAAACGACTTTTCCAGTATACATATTGGCTATACATGACTCTGGATGCATGGCCATATACCGCGAATGATCAATCAATGAGTCAACTCCCTATCACTTGTCTTGATTGCAACATAATTAGGATCGGTTTTGTTCAGATAGGAGAGCAAAACGTTATAGGGATGAATTTCAACAGAAAGTCCTGATCTTCTCCAACTCTCTGCAACGAAATTCACAACTTCTTTCTCTTCTATGTCCGTCCCAGAAACATGGAGTTTTCGGGCTAGACGCCTTCAATGAAAGTTAATTTGACTAAAGTGGAGATCAATTTATAATGAAGGAAAAATCCACGTTCGACGGCAATGCGGGTCACATATATATTACGTAAAAGATATACAAATAATACAATGACACAAATTTTAATTTTAATTTATATGAAATAATTTCTTGCGGAGGTAATGATATAAAAAAGAACAAAGTCAAATTCATTGCTTTATTAGCGCAGGAGACAGGAGTATAATTCAAACTTCACATGGATAAATTGAACGCAATTTAACATAGTACAATAGCTATAAATAGGCATCATTAAATTTAAGTCACCTCAAGTTTCTTCCGATATTTCCCTTATCCATCTCGTTCAT
The DNA here is from genome assembly GCA_031471845.1 of Boltenia villosa. NCBI lineage: Eukaryota > Metazoa > Chordata > Ascidiacea > Stolidobranchia > Pyuridae > Boltenia > Boltenia villosa. Next base: position 315 of record JAUELA010018697.1, on the reverse strand, counting down.
TATAAATTGACTGATATCAAAATCATACTTTTTGTTCAAGCCTACATCCTTTGTAAGTTTAATGTAAGTAATGGTAAACCCAAGGCCAATCGCGGCTCCCAGCATAAACGCTGCTGACATGGTGGTGCTAGGCTTCACCATGGCGTATCCACTGAATTAAAATCTGAAAACAACAAGGCTGCGTCATGATATCTTGCATTTTGATACTTATACAGTTAGTGATGCTAATGAAATTTGACCTCAGTATATAACCTCTGAAGCCATTTTACATACTTTCTCTGCTCTCTAAAGGAGAAGGGGGTTCTTGTCAAAAAT
>JAUELA010018587.1:0-11773 GCA_031471845.1 Boltenia villosa | reverse complement strand
ATTTTAATCTGTGATTAACTCAAAATCAACTTTCTGAATTCCAAACAATCGCTAAATCATCCATAAAACTAGGATTAAGACTTTTGGAGGTTTAAACATGGTTTCTGCATTTGACCCTTAGAGTTAGTGGTGACACATAAAGAAAATTTTATGTTGACAAAATGTCCCTCTGTTATGACGTAACAAACGATGTCGAAATGTCGGTTGGCTAAATGTCCGGGATTCACCTTCCCACGAACAAAAATCCAAAAGTTGTCCGCTCCAGTCCAAATTCGCCCTATAATTTTGGTTCTGTAGTGTCACCTGGAGGTTTTCCTTTATTATTATGTTAGAGCGATGCAGCAAAAGAAATTTTGTTTTTAATCGAGCGACATTATCACAATCTATGTAACAGTATTGATCGGTCTTGCGCTCAGAATGCAATGTTGAACCTTCACAGAGACATCGACATAAATATAAACAGAGTGTTGGAAAGATTTGCAAAAAAAAAAAAAAAAACGATTAAGGTTGAATTTTTCATTTTAGATATTTTTTTCTAATCGCCATGCATTTTTATTTGTTGTTTAAAATATAATAATAAAAGATCTACATTTAGTGTTCACAAGTTCAAGTGATATGTACCTATAAAATGAATCCCGGACATTTAGCCAACGGACATTTCGCCATCATTTGCAGACGGGACATTTTGCCAACATAAAAAAAATCTTCGTGTGTCACAAACCCTAACACTAAGATATGATTTTTCGAATGGGGGCCGCCCCCTGGATCATCGCATGGTACGGTGCAAGGAGACTTTGTCGTTTGCGTACGCAGCCTTGAATGCCGGACATTTTTAGATTTAGCCAACTGACATTTCGCCATCGTTTGTGACGTCATAACAGATAGACATTTTGCCAACATTGAAAAATAAAATCTTGTGTGTCACTAACTCTAAACTTACCCTAACCCTAAACCTAACCAAAACTTTAAGATCTAATTTTTTGCATTGTGGCTAAATGTGCGGATACCGCAGCCTTACCTGCGCCCACAGTATTCACAGCCGAAGCTAAGTAATTAGACGAAGACTAAGTAATTAGCACTCAACCTTGTCGTGTGAAATATTGTTTAAAAATAATAACATATTCTTGATTTTTGTATGCATCCATTTTTGCAGAAAAATAAAAAATTATATACGTTCTGTATAAATCTCGCCGATAAGAAACACAAGCCTTTAAATACAAAGAAAATGCTTGTCTACTGTACACAGCAAATAATGCAACGTTCTGAAATTAACTATGAATACTTTGGCACTCGAAGGAATCTCTATCACTTAAGAAGATGAAATTTGACGAGTTTTTGAGATCATAGGGCATGAATTTCAAACAAATCAATAAAACTTTGTTAGCATTGGTCCAAAATGCCCATATTTCAGTGACATATTGGCAGATTAACTTTGGCACACAGGATGCAACCTTGGGAAATAAGGTTCGATATTGGGGTAAAAATTTCCACGGTATCTGAAAGTTAAAATTTGGCATGTTGACCATTAATTTTGTCGGTGCAGTGATCATCATCACTGGTTAACATTTGCAGGTAGTCCTACAGCCAGCAGAAGATTTATGCTAAGCTAGAGATGTTCAAAAAAAATTGCCTTCAGTTATCGGTTATCTAATGAGCTTGTCGTATCTATCAATATATCAACCCCAGTAAACCCATATTATCTAGTTGAGGGATGATAGAACTTAATATACCTTAGGCTCATTTGAATACTTTAATCAATACATAGGTAAACAGACCTTAAGGCAAACATTGAATAAATTTATTTAAATAAACAAATGTAATTTACAAAATTTCAATTTCTATCAATGTAACTTAACACATGATGTTGAAAAGATTGACCTGTTTTACAAAACCAATGAAAAAAATCATTATCCATGAGAACTTACACCAATTCATCTGATAAACATAAAACTGTCAATAAAATATGCATGCAGCGATGTCTTATAATGTGCATGGACATTATTTCGGTCACTGCGAACATAAACAATTTTTGCAAAATTAACAATTATAAATTATACCTTTTTTTATTATTATTGAAAGTCAATGCAAAAGCCATTTTATGGTTTCCAAATGCCGTGAATACAATCTTTGATATAGCAAATCAAAATCAACTTTACAAAGTTATGGAAAAAAGGTCCATGTGCATAGTCAATACGAAAATGGTCACTCCTCAGAATGACATGTCCATTGCAAAATGAAACAGAAATTATAATATTTTATTATCTTCAGATACCAGACTACAATTTGAGTATATGGGAACAGCATACAATCTTATTTATTTTAACAGGTTTCAACATTTATCTGCATAAAATCCATAAGAAAAGATCAAGGAAAATTATAATCAGTAAGCAGAATAAAAAAAATGAGTTACTTGAAAATTTTCTTGCTTTAAATTTATGTGAGATGATTTCTCATCTTCTCCACAATATTTCATCTAAAATCTCAGAGGATCACAGTTCAAGTCCCATATTATCCCCATGGGATGACAATGAGCAGATACATCAAAAATATTAATTTTTATCATCAAAGAGGATTTGATTTTATTGACACAGTGAAACTTGTTACCTCTACACTCTAAATCACATGCTCATTTCACACTGTTAAGGCTGTAATACACGTACGCGGTAAACCCACGCGTTTTTTGGTTTGTGTGGATACGTATGGAATCGAATTATGTGCGGCTGTAATGAAACAAACCAAAAAAATGCTTGCGTTTACGCGCACGTGTATTCCAGCCTTTAGGGTTAGGGCTAGTTAATAATCAGATAGCCGGCGTACTGCTGGTAGGCTGGAGAGGAAAGATATCACTGAGAAGTAACATCTGGAAGATCACCAGATATTGTGCAGCTTGTTTATCATCAAGATCAATGCCTAATGACCAGCAATGCCACATGTTGGAACTAATTATGACTTTGTATAAGGTAGTCTATCACCAAGTAACTCAATAATCTGTTTCCTTTCCTCATTAGTAGGAATAGGTGGGTATATTTCTTGCTGAATTCTTTTATCTTTCACTGATGACCAAAATCTTTTGCATTCTCTGAAGTTCAAGAACATTGAAGTACACTTGTCTCTGTCATAATTATTGTCTGACATGCATTTGTAAGAAAGCTGCTGCTCACCAATGCAGGGGTTCTTTTCCGGGTTGTTATGCACAGTTACCTTCGTTTTCTCCTGGCTCATTTCCGAACTTTCTGCGTCAATCAAACCGTGATACAGTTGAAAATTCGAGAATAATGCGCACTGCCTTTGTTTCTGTTCAGTTTCATCTGGTAATCCGTTAATTTGCTCATGCGAAGAGGAATGAACACTTGTCCAGTCATGCGTAAAATGATATCAATAAATTAATGCAGAGGTAAAATAAACTGAAAATATCGATTGTGTTAGCATGTGGATTTATTAAAAGAGAGTTATGATAATGGTAAAAGTAAACTGTAAAAAGTAGGAATGGATGACGGAGAAGAAAATTCATCTTCTGTGACTATCCCAGAGAATAGTCTGGATACGACAGAGTAAGTTATCACATATCTTTTTTGTATATAAAATTAACAGAAGGTGGATTGTGGGGTTACTGCATATAAAGATTTAAACATCTCATTACGAATGACATCCAATACCAATTTGAACAGGAAGACTTTCCCAGAAGGAGTGCTAAAGCATGTGACCTACTTTATTGCAAGTAAGGTACCATTTGAAGTAATAAATCAAGACCTAAAGAATGTAACGAGTGAATTTGAAGAATGTTTGAGCATTGAAACACTCCAGTAGTGAAGTAGTGAAAATCGACTGAGTTTCTCACGTTTTAAATATGTTCAATTGTTACAGGAATGGTAACCTTTGTGAAGGTTATCCCTACATTAACCTGTTTGAACATGGTGATGACGTGAGAAACTACGAACTTGTATTTTTATTGGGTCCAATGTTCAATTGTTAGGGGAATGTTAACCCTTACAAGGGATTCGTGAAATATTGAATAATTTAAAGCCCTTCTAACTTGCGGACAGAATTGATATGGGAATGGTTAACATAACTATAATACACGCACATCTAAGCCTGTCTCCATGTTATGTGAAACCTTTTTTTTTCGTAGCAAGGTTGGGCGCGAAAAGCGACATAAATAGCACTATTTTGGTAAGGAATCAGTTATAACTTCAATATCTAACCTCTAAAATGTCATTTCTAGGTTCTTCCGATTCAAAACTGCATACTCATGCTCATCTCTGTGGACAATAACTTCCGTCTTCGCTCACATGATGTAAGAGCAATGCGAAGAATTTGCTGAATCACGTACTTGGCGGCGAAAACGAGAGAATATTCGTATGACGTAACAGAAACGAAAGAGGATCGTCTTCTATCGGTGTAGGTATGACAATACACTTTTTTAACTGTAGCTGAGGTATATAAATGCGATATATGGCTCATCCAGGCCATTCGGAAATGAGTAATGTTACCTGTTTTTCATCACAGAAATGTAATATAGTCGAAGTCGTACAGATTATCCGACAGAATATAGCAGATATTATTTAAAATCGATGGAATCAGGGCAATTTATACTTGGAATCTAATAATATTGAATTTTTACTTTATTTTCGAAGATTTTACCCGGCACTATAGGCATATTTTGAATATCTGAAAGCAATGGAATTCAACAGTACCACAAATTTCAACAGACAGGACGAGGTCGACTCATTTCTGAACAACTATGAGAAAACCACGGACAAAAATTATAATCATATAAAGCCAGTTCAAGAAATAAAAGATACTAGTAAGCAATGCATTTGATGGATTTTTATTAAATTTTAGTCATTGAATATTGTAAATCAAAATTAAGTTATAAAAGTATCACTTTATGATGCGATACTTTTACGTTGATCGATGGATAAGTACATATTTAAAAATGTATGAATAATTTATTTTTTATTTTACTTTACATTTTCGTCGCATTTATTATAAAAACTCCTTTATGGACAATTTCAATACGCCAATGCCTGAATAACGAATATCTTTTGATGAATTTTCAGAGCTGAGCACTCGGATGAAAAAGGCCGTCCGAGCAAACCTCCTCCTCATATGTACCTTGTTGGGGGTAATAGTGGGTGTTGCGATGGGTTTCGGGGTCAGGCAGTCGGATATGACTCCGGAACAGATAACGTATCTTGCTTTCCCGGGTGAACTGTTCATGCGTGGCCTGAAAATGATCATACTGCCGCTGATAGTGTCAAGCATTATATGTGGCTTGGCTGGTATGGATGTGCGACTTTCTGGCAAACTTGGACTCAGAGCAATTCTGTATTATCTCACAACAACCGTACTTGCAGTGACAATAGGTAAGTTATGACACTACTTCAGTTTTTGTGTTATATTTCAATAATAACGATATACGACCATAATTTTCCGTCATACGTCATTTGTTTAAACCATGTATCCATGGCGATTAGTTCGTGCAGTGATTTTATTCGACGATCTTTCTCAGGAAATAATTTCGTATATTCTGCACCTATGTATATTATTGATGTTTCAAATGATCATCCATCATCATCTCTTTTCAAGGTATTATTATGGCGGTTACAATACAGCCAGGCGTAGGGACCGTCAGTGATTTGGACGCCGGAAACGGAACAGGAAATCATTCAAATGAAGGACATGAGTCAGCAAATGCAGTTGATTCATTTCTCGACCTTCTGAGGTTGGTAGACGTATAAATCAATTTTCAAACGATTAAAGTGTAGTATTGAATAGTGAAATATTGCCACATGCAGGTGCGAATTATAATTGCCCCCGACATTTACTTTCAAAAGTGAGCCGTTTACATTGACAAAGGTTAAATTCTTTGCTAGCTGCAATAAAACCCATTCGTCTCGAACATTCTTGGGGTCATAAAAAATGATAGTGCATAACATTCCAGCGAATTCGTCAGATTTGTTGTTTAGTATTTCAAAGGTTGGTGAATGACAATTCAATATTGATTGTTATGCATCTGCAATAAAAATTAAAATGAGCGATGGTCGTAAAATTATTTCAATTAGCGCGTAATAAAACAATAAAAGTACCTAATGTTCAAAACAAAATCAAAAATATACCTGCTTGAACTCTATTGAACTTTATTCTACAAGAAATTTTAAATAATTTAGAATGAATATCTTGGATTTTACACCACGATATATAAAATCGTATGATGTATAATGTAAGTTAAAATATGTAATATAAGGTAACTTACTTAGTTATTGTTTTAGAATATTCAATTGAGTGTTGAATATTTTTTAGTGTCGTCGCCATTACTAACTTCAAGATATTAGTTGAAAAGGAATGTTTAAAATTAACCACATTTTTTCAGAAATATGCTGCCCGAAAATATTATCCAAGCAACATTTCAACAATACAAGACAAAACGGATTGCTGTCGTCACAAATGAAGTTATTATTACATCATCAGGTAACATTTTATTACTCTTCATATGAATAATATGGTACAGTCCCCATTTTTTTTATCAAAAGTTATATATCTTTGTTACTGCTCTTGCGTCCAATTAAACGTTGAAAAATAATCTTTTAGATTTACATGCGATTGGGGATAGTCTAGTCTAAGAATATAATGTTATTATTCATACACAGGTGAAGGGAATTTAGCCAACAATTCGTTAGCAGTGGTTGACAATTCAATAGTGGCGGGCGAATACAACAGCGGGCTCAATGTACTGGGTATCATCACTTTTAGTGCTTTGTTTGGGATTTTTCTTGGACGAATCGGCAAAAAGGTAAATAATTTTTCGCAAAAATCTTCGACCATGATATTTGTAAGTTGTCATCACATTTTTATCAAATTATAAACTTTTTTTCTTCAGGGAAAGACGGTAGTCAAATTCTTTTTTGGCTTTAACGAAGTTATAATGCGTATGGTCAATTTCATCATGTGGTGCTCGCCCGTTGGAATCGCTTTCCTTATTGCTGGAAAGATTGCAGAGGTTGAAAGATTGGAGGAAATTCTCAGCAAGGTAAGAGAGAAAAGTGGATATATAGCCTTATATGCATTACTGAAACTCCTGCCCCATGTTAAATACTATAATTACCCGGTAGGTAATATCAATTTTTCTTTTCTTCAGCTTGGTTTGTACGTTGTCACTGTATTATCTGGGACGTTATTGCACGGTTTTGTAACTCTTCCTATCATATACTTCGTGACAACCCGAAAGAATCCGTTCCGGTTCATCGCCGGTATGTCACAGGCTCTTCTGACCGCATGGGCAACCGCTTCAAGGTAATATACGCTAGATTTTGTTTGACACAATAAGTACAGAAATATTTCTCTTTATGTAATATATACTCAGTAATTAAATTATGTCAAAACTATTCTCAACTTTCCATTCCAGCTCAGCTACACTTCCCATCACTTTCAAATGTACCGAAGAAAAGAACAAAATAGATAAACGAGTCACTCGATTCATGTTACCAGTTGGAGCCACAGTTAATATGGACGGAGGAGCAGTTTATGAAGCGGTATCCGCTCTGTTCATCGCACAAATGCAGGGATATCCTATAAATTTCGGTAAGGGGTAGAATCAATTGCGTTATAATCGTACTGAGTAAGGTTTCAATTTTTGTTTTGAATCTAACTGAACTGTTTTACAGGGACAATTCTAACCATCAGTGCTACAGCAACTGCATCTAGTGTCGGGGCAGCCGGGGTACCGCATGCAGCTCTGGTTACCATCATGATCGTTTTGCAAGCATGCGGATTGCCAGTGACAGATGTCCCACTGTTATTGGCCGTGGATTGGCTTCTGTAAGTTATTAATAAATAAAATAGCATCAGTTATACCTGTGATTATACTTTTATCATATTCGAAGTTTTATTGACTCGATCTGTATATTTCATTACAGGGATCGATTTCGAACGATGATTAACGTCTTTGGGGATGCAGTCGGTGCGGGTGTCGTTGCTCACCTTTCGAGAAAAGAATTGGCAGAATCTGAATTTCTTGGCGAAAGCTCCTCAGATATCGACGGATCTTCTATAACAGCTAGTGACAGTAATTTTTCTAGTAAGTATTCATTAAATATCGATAGTGTCGAAAGCTACGGGTGATTACACAGTCGTTATATTCCAGTCAATATCCAAGACTAGTATTAAAGCTGGTGTTCCAGGAAATAACCTTTAGCGATGGCTTCCACACCAAAAATGCGGGCTGGGTGATTTGACACCGTCACAACTATAATCCTAGCCCTAAACATAACCCTAACTAGAATACTATACTTAGCCATAACTTACATAACAGTTTTGGGCGGTTAACAGAATTCATGATTTTATTTTTCAATAAAAGTCTGGTTGTGAAACGAACGGTAACAAAACGGCGATTGCGAAACGCCTCATTCCGAAATAAGCAAATTAACGTAATTCATTTCTTTTTCTCCAGAACGCAACTCTACTGAGATGAATGTGATTGATTCGATCAGTGTAGTATAATATCTGCTTTGATGTTAATGATATCACGAAGCACGAAGTACGGCGCAGTACAACATTCAAAGGAGAAAGGGAATGAAAGATATATCAGTGTTTAAATTAATTGTTACTGTAAGCAATGTCATTTTGGTAAATTTATAATCTGCATCAATTTTTCCTTCTCATTCGCGCATGCTGAAGTTGGAACCGTTTGCTAACTTTATAAAGATTTTACAATGTATTTGAAACTTATTTCTGCATTTTCAACATTTTTTTCGGTGAATGCATGCATATGTATTATGAATTGACTCTCTCTGTAATTATTGACAAATTATTCTGAATCGTAATCTCATTCATATTAATTTTATTTTTTCCACTTTATATACACAAAGTATTCCATCCATTACTGTGTTAATTTTTTTATTTTCGTATTTTGATTTTTTTGTACATGATTTTTATCAACCATCAGGTTGAATTAGCTGTGATATGAAAAGTAAATATTGCTTGCATGTTATATTTTATTTATCTGTGAGTGAATTTATTTAATTTAATACATACACAATGCAATATATTCTTTTCTATGCTTTCTAGTCTAAAGATAGCGAATTGTCAATAGGCAACACAGACGTGAAATACTAAATGTTCATTTTAAATTTCTGAGTTCGAAGAAGAATAGTCGCCACAAGATGCAAAAACATTGTCAAATCTTTTGGTACATGGTTAACATCTAAGGTCACAAGGTTTCTTCAGCAATTAAGCTCTTGCTTTCTGATTTCGAAACAATTTTTTCTTCCTCTTTTTTGTCGTCCATTTCTGAGACTCGCGTGGCATTGCGAAATTTCTAAGATGTTAATGGAAATAAATAATCACTTTTACCTGTACGGATATATATAATATTAAATAAGTTACCTCCGAGAGAGATTGTCCTTCCATTTTCCACACAACATATACTGCCATTCCTGGTATCCAGAGAGAAGAGCTGAATGCCAACATCCATCCTAATAGGTTGGCCCACACCGGATATACGTACGTACGGTCGAAGGTCAAAGGTCGATAACCAACCAATGAGTAGATTATCAAGATCTGAGGAACATTAATTGTTCATGTAAACATGTGAACTGATTCATACGTACTTTTTAATATTCCAGAATTAATATCCATGCATGCTCCTTATTCTGAAGACGTCACTGTATTTGAATGACGTCATTATACTGATTATGAGTTAAATGCAGATTTCAAAAAAGAACAATACTGAACTGCAGTAGCCAGTGGACCGAAGAATTTCCAGCAGAATTTGAAGCAGATTCGAGGAAAGTTGTATCGCAGCATCTGATGCATGTTATCGCACATCTTATCTGCACCGTAAAGCCATGCAACGGTGATGAACTCACTGCATGCAATGAAGAATACACACCAACCAACTGCGGCGTATTCGTTTATTATATGCAAAACATAGATTCCTCCCTGAAACAACAAGAGATCTGACCGATTTTTTCGTAAATGAATATAATATATTTAAACCGAAATATACTTACTGCAGTCACCATAGGTATCGCTAATATAAATTCAATGACGCTAACAATTGCCACGCCCATTTCATACCCCCATTTTCTTTGATAAAAACGTGGGTAAAGGTCTTTCAGACAAGCTTGGATCATTTCTTGAATGACAAACTGAAAAAGAAGAGAAATAGAATTGCGTAGTTCGGAACAACAACAACGACGACGACCTTCTGTGTTTGTCCACATGTGCCCTCTTCAATACTGACGCTTAACGACTTACCATTGAATCCAGGCCCAGAAGAAGTAGCATCAAAAAGAAAAGAGCGGACCAGAGTTGTGGAAATGGCAGAAGCGATAACGCTGTTGGATAGATAACGAACACTAGCCCTGGTCCAGATTCGGCCACGTCTGCCACCGTGACATTCTGATTCACAAAAAAAAATTTAGTTATCAAGCTTTTCAGGTTCTGACAAGCATTTTTGGTTATAACTTTTCCATGATTACTCTAGCATAGATGAGTGATTTTTCCTCCGCATTCAAATTTAAATTACGGATGTAACCGACCGGATACGGCCGGAATGGATTTGGATATATTTGAATTCATTCCCTTTTAGACTATTTGTATCATAGAATGCCTGTTAAAGTAATCTCAAACCTGAGTTTCGGCCAGAAATCCTAGAACCGAAAAAATTGCGAATCCAGCAACAAGGCTTGTCATTGAATTAGCCGATATAATAATGATCAAATCCCTGCAATGGAAAACAAATTTGCTCATTCATACACACTTAATCACCGAGCACGCATTTTTCATAGCTTACATATGGTCGAGTATGATATATCAATTATAATATGCCCCATTACCTGAGAAAGTTGTGGTGAAATTTATTGTAAGCGCTCATAGTGGTAATGATTCCACCACATACCCCGAGTGAATACATTACTTGAGTTGCAGCATCGCGCCAAATCTGAGTTGAAATGAATGTAACTCGTGAGTTCGAATACATTAATAAAGAGGAAAATATCCATGTCACACAAGATCACCTCAAATTCGCCTAATTTTGTAACGTTTGGTTTCAAGTAAAAGGAAATTCCATTTGCAGCTCCTGGTAAAGTTAGTCCTCGCACCGTGACTACAAATAGCATTGCCAATGGTAAAGTAGCCGTGACGTAGATGATCTGAATATAAAATATAGAAATTTACCTCCGATAGAATAGTAACAGGAAAGCCCAGGTTAAAAAGATGGAATCGTTAGGGATAAAATTCATTGAAGATGAAGACTGCTGCAATTCGAAACTAACTGTATGCTGACAACTTATATAAAGTGTAAGGCCAGTAGATTCAATATATAAACTATCTTTGTACCTTACTCGTCCATCCTATTCCCTTCCATATTGCAAAATAGTTGATCACCCATACGGCAAATAAGCAAGCGAAAAGATCCCATCTTATAGACCCTGGCTCCTCCAACCCTGAGGTCATACCGAGGATGCTTCTCCTGTGAAAAGAATGTTTCTTTCTCATTCATGTTATGTGATGTGCAGATAGTGTAGGCATATTTGGGCGAAGTTGCGATCTGAAAATCGGCAGCTCAGAGCTGCTGCGAATAGTTGTACTGCACTTGTTGGCTTGACTGTGTGTATGCTTAAAGCAAGCAGTCTAGTCTAGAATAAGCAATGGCGTCCGATATTCGCAAATCAGAATCACAATTCCCAGATGGTGAATAGAAATAATTTTGTTTTGCTATTTCATTGTTAAATTATGTATCACGTTAGATCAGTGGTTCTCAACCAGGGGG
>JAUELA010018477.1:0-11774 GCA_031471845.1 Boltenia villosa | reverse complement strand
TCTTGCGAGATTTGTGAAAAAGAATTTAACCAAAAAAGAAATCTTGATAGCCATATTAAAGTCCATTTTCGTGAAAAATTTTCTTGTGCGATATGTGGAAAAGAATTCAACCAAAAAATATATCTTAATAAGCATGTTCGCATTCACACTGGAGAAAAGAAGTTTTATTGTTCCGTTTGTGGGAAAATATTCAACGAAAAAGGGAATCTCAACAAACATTTTCGTGTCCATACTGGTGAAAAGCCATTTTCTTGTGAGATATGTGGGAAATTATTCAACGAAAAAGGGAATCTTAACAGACATGTTCGTTTCCATATCGGTGAAAAGCCATTTTCTTGTGACATTTGTGGGATGAGATTCTGCGAAAAAGGAGATCGTAATGCACATGTTCGCATTCATACTGGTGAAAAGCGATTTTCCTCTGAGATATGTGGGAAAGAATTCACGCGAAAAGGACGTCTTTTCGCACATTGTCGTATCCATTCTGATGAAAAGTCATTCTCCTGAGATGTATGTGGGAAAGAATTGAACCTAAATACAAAGATTCAGCCGAAAAAGACATCATAATTAACATGTTCTCATCCGTTACTATAAACTTGTATTTCCATAATATTTTCGATAGCGATATGAAAAAAAATTTTATGTTATGTTTGCCAGGTTATTGTTACAACTTTATATCTATGAATTTTAATATTTTCCAGCTTGCTCTTTGTGTGCATCTTTGTATTATGGGAAATTTTGAATTATATGAAATCTTTTCAAGCAAAATAATTCGATGCAAAATATGTGGCATGAAAAACTCGCCTTCTACTAATATATGTATCAATATCCTGATTAAACTTATAAAAAAAAGAATGTGAAACCATGATTCTTAGTCAAACATTGCTCCTAATCAGGATATAAATATAATATATATTGCTTACATTCTCATAATAGCGTTCGCTCATGATTCCCTATTGTTTAAAGCCTACAACACACTTCCTTGTACATATATCATTGCTTTTGTTGTATTAGCTACACTCTCGTTGCTTTTCGTTCCTTATAATACATGATCATTCAAGCCACCGTTGTAAACTGCATTGTATGCCTTGTACTGACAATATAAGTTCTTCACACAAGTTCAACAGAGTGTTGATGTAGTTTGTACTGTACACCAGGCAGGGATTCGACATGTGTTATTCATTAATATTGTAATGATGATTTATATGTAGGGTGAAATACAGATCGATCATATCCCTATGATCCCAGCATTAATGAGATCATGTTGGCACAAATATATCTAATTGTGAGAGATTATTAGGAGAAAAGCTCCTAAAGGCTTTGTCCTAGATTCGTTTAAAAACACTTCCCGATGAAGACCTTAAGCCCCTGGCTTAGAGATGCAGCATATTGAAATAATATTTAAAATTATTGTATCATATTCACCGGAAAGCCGTACGGGCTAAATGACGCATGATGAGACCATGGCCAGAGTTCCGCTCTGATATTGATTGTGCACATTTTTTCTCAGGGCGCGTGGCGCAGTGTTTTTTTTATATCGTCTAAAATGAGGATTCCGCGTGAGGATTTCAACTGTGCCCTTGCCTATCTGAATGTATGTGCATGTCATTGATGTTTTTAATGTGCTTTGCTAATGATTTTGAAGTACTTTTGTAATAAAAGAGTAGTATAAATTCATGAGAATTATATATAGCTTTTTATGTGGTTTAAATGAAATGGTAGGTGGATTTTCCGTGAAAAAAAGGATCGTCAGACCAAAGTGGTTGAGAACCGCTGCAATCAATATATTTCAATTGTTTAATGGCGGATGTAAATAAATTGGCGGATATAATTTTTAGGCAGTAACGAGAACCTGTTACAAATGAGTAAGTATGTAAGCTAATGAATTGCTGGTGGTAGAATTGAGACATGCAGTCTGGATTTATTTTCTTAGTTATTGCAGAAAGAAGCTTGAAAACAAGAGAGCCGTTTCACGATGAAAGTATCACAAATATTGTGATATTTTGACTCAAAACATTGCTTCTTGCCTTACATATTTATACGGTTTGATGGTAATCCTATAATTTAGCTCGACTTTTCCAGCCTGGCTGATGGTGTATATTGAAACGGAGTGGTTTAGCCTACATTCAAAAAATTATAATTAGGGTTAGAGTTAGGATTCAGGGTAAGAGTTAGTGTTGGGTCCTGGGTTAGGAAGTGAAGATTTATTTCATTTTCGAAAAAAAAAACTTTTTTTCGATTGTTTTTCTTCGAAAATTAAGCCTTACCATCCTAAACCTGAAGCCAACATTGACCCTAACCCTATATTAGTATTTAGCCCATTTGGTGATCTTGCAGTGAACAGCTCCGACTTGAAAAACTGCCGAAAAAACGCCAAAATGGAAGCAACAACAAAAAACGCCAATGAGATAAAAAAAATGTTTTCTATTATTCCCTAACTATGTTATCCGTGATTCATATTGCGCAAGGGACTAATCACTGGAGTTTTACCGCCCATTTTTAGCAAATCCAGTTCTTGATTAAGTTTCACTGTGTTTTACACTTGTCATAACTACCCTCAGCACTAGGCTTATACAATCATCTATGTATTAGTGATGTTCCAGCGTTACGGCTCTCATTTTGCTCGCTAGCAATAGCACTGAAGTGTGAAATGAAAAGGGAGCCAAGACATTTTTTCTACAACAGTACGCCAACTATCTGAATATATGGGAGCCAAGTTTATATACTATTCCTTAACCCTTCCCACTAACTGTCTGAAATGAACATGTGATTCAGAGAGTAGGTGTAACAAGTGGAAGTTTACCAAATGTTTTATATATCCGCGATTAGTGAGAAATAGTAACAGGTACTAAAAGCATCGTCTTTAGCTACACGCCGACCGCAATGGTGAAGTTTTATCTAAATATTTTCTATAAAAGTGTATGCACTATTAAGGCACATAATTCTAGAACTTCGGCAAGGGAGTTAAGCAGACTGGTGCCCACGACTTGAGAAATTTGGAAAAGAACCCAGCTAGATTACTTTGTGGCCCCTCGATGTTCATTTACGCTATATACGAATTTTTCTAATCATGTTTGTTCTTTTTCATTGTTATGCTGTGTACATAGGCTTCTATTGCGTACTGAATTGAGAACTTAATAATAATTATGCATTCCTGTGGTATTTGTGAGAAGAGGTTTAGTCGAAAAAGACATCTTAATTCACATGTTCGCATACATACCAGAGAACATTCGTTCTCTTGCGATATTTGTGGAAAAGAATTCAAACAAAAGGGAGATCTCAATCGACATGTTCGCATCCACACCGGAGAAAGTCCGCACTCTTGCGATATATGTGGAAGGGGATTTAACCGAAAAGGAAGTCTTTATCGACATGTTCGCATCCATACCGGACAAAAGCCGTTCTCTTGCGATATATGTGAAAGGGAATTCAAGCATAAAGGAAATCTTAATCGACATGTTCGCATCCACACCGGAGAAAATGCGTTCTCTTGCGATATTTGTGGAAGAGTATTCTCTCAAAAAGGATATCTTCGCATCCACACCGGAGAAAAATCGTTCGCTTGCGATATATGTGGAAGGGAATTCAAGCAAAAAGGAAATCTTAATCAACATGCTTTTATCCACACCGGAGAAAAGCTATTTTCTTGTGATATATGTGGAAGACGATTTACCCAAAAAGGAAATCTCAATAAACATGTTCGCATCCACACCGGAGAAAATTCCGTTCTCTTGTGATATTTGTGGAAGAGTATTCACCAGATAAAGAAATGTTGATGAACATGTTCGCATCCACACCGGAGAAAATCCGTTCTCTTGTGATATATTTGGCAAGGAATTCAACCACAAGATTTTGTGGGGACTCTGGGACTCAACATCTTGCAAGGGCCTGGGACTCAACATCTTGCAAGGGCCTGGGACTCCAGATTTTGTTGGGATCCTGGGAATCTTAATCAACATGTTCGCATCCACAGCGGAGAAAATTCATTTTCATGTGATATATGTGGAAGAGGATTTACCCGAAAAGGATATCTTAATGAACATGTTCGCATCCACACCACACCACACAAGAGTCATTCTCTTGTGATATTTGTGGAAGAAGATTCAGCCAAAAAAAGGCTTAATGTACATGTTCGCATACATACCCGGCAAAAGTCGTTTTCTTGCAATATATGTGGAGAAGAATTCAATCAAAAGGGATATCTTAATCAACATGTTCACATCTACACCGGAACGTTCTCCTGCGATGTATGTGGAAACAATTTTAAGCAAAAAGAACATCTTAATTCACATTTTCGCATCCACTCATGAAATAACACAAACCTTGTGATACTCTTGTGATATTTGTGGAAGGGAATTCAAACGGGACATCTTAATCAATATGTTTGCATCCACGCCGGAGAAAACTTGTTATCTTATTATATATGTGGAATGTTATTTTAAACAGATAGGAAATCTTAATGAACGTGTTCGCATCCACACCGGAGAGAAGTCATTCTCTTTTGATGTGTTTGTGGAAGAGGATTCAGCCGTAAACGAGATCTTAATGTTCATATTCACGTCCATACTGGTGAATAGTGTGCATATGGAGCGTTGTGATATTAAACAGATTTTCTTATCAGCATTCTCGAAATGTTATCTTTTTCATGATTCCCAATTATGCTGGTGGAGTGGGATTTTATATTGAAAATGACATTAGATATAAGACTGTTCTAGAATATGAATTGAAACTTGATGGTGTTGAAGGACTTGACTCTATCAAGTCTTATGTGTCTTTTGTGTAATTTATCGTCATCTTTCTCAAAACCTTCGACGAAACCTTGTCGAAGGCACGCTCTGATGGTATACTACTATATTCCATTGGTGATTTCAAAATAAATTTGCTTGACCAAAACAATGTTCATAATATATCAAGGTACATCAATTTGGTTCAGTCAAATTCATTCAGTGAAATTATCTCTATTGGGACAAGGCCCAAGGTAAGGAGCTGTTCACTGCTAAATCACTGTTATATTAATGAAATTGAAGGTAACATTACTCCTGGTGTGTTTTGTTGTGTCATTAAAAATACAAGCGCTCCCAAAACTGAATTGAATCCAATATTCAAGAGAGATTTGTCTCATTTTAAAACAGATGCTTTTTGTGATGATCTCTCATTTGCATTGCGCAATTTTTGCTTCTAATTTACCTCTGTGGATGGCTTAAATAATAAATTTGACAATTTTGTCCACATCTTTAAAACTTGTATTGACAAGCAAGCTCTTAATAACAAATTGAGTTATGGACAGGTGAAAACGATGAAAAAGCCTTGGCTAATTCGTGGAATTCTTAAATCAATAAAGACAAAGAATAAGCTTTACCAATCTCATTATTTAAAAGGTGACAATTTAAAAAGACAATTCTCATCAATTCAATTCCCATCGCTAGCTATATCATCGGATGTTCCACAGGGTCCTATGCTTGGTCCAATTTTATTTTGTTCTGAATTCCATTCGACCTTTTTGCTGATGATGCCGTAACTTGCTGCAGTAAGTGTCCATGTCCTGCAAAGCAAGGTTAATAAAGAGCTAACTTCAGTAAATGAATGGGTAAAGTTAAACAAACTGACTATTATTGTGAATAATACCAAGTACCTTGGAGTAGAAAATGATGAGCACATTAACTGGAAAAACCACATTGAATATGGAAAGTAAAACTTGCAAGAGCAGCTGGTATAATGGAAAGAATAAGGAATTATGTACTTTTACCTGTAAATATAATGTTATATAACTCCCTAATATATTCCCAGCTTCTAAATGGAATCATTTTCTGAGGTTTTGCATCCAAGAGATCATTAAACGTATATCTGTAATACAAAACTGTGCAATTAGGATCATGATCAATACCCATTCGCGTCATCATGCCACACCATTGTACTACAAACTTGGTGTCTTAAAAGTAAGAGATATCTTTAAACTGGAACTGGCTAAATGCACATAGAAATACATGAATGACAATCTCCCAAGTGCTTTTGATTATTGTTTCACACAATGTAAACGCATCCATTCCCTCAAGACTAGCTCTTCAAATAGTTAATCACCATATATACATAGATTATCTTCATCATCAACTCAGAAATTTTCAAAATATACAGGAACAATACCGTGTAACTCTCTACCCAATAACTTGAAGTGTAAAAGGTTTTATAGTTTTTCTACTACACATGAAAAAGCATTGATTTATCAGTATGGATGCCTCTGATGTATTTTTCTCGTTGTATCTATGTGAAACCATTATATTTAATAGTTATTTGGCTTTTCTATTAGTTTACCTCAATGTGCAAATGTTTATATTATTCAGGATTGGCTGACATTGATGACCGTGTGGTCCTTCGCCAATCCTGTGCATTATTTATTTGTTATCATGTAGTAAAAATAAAATATCTAATTATCCAACTTACATTCCAACACTATTGTTTAATGACAAAGCCTACAACACATATTCTGGTACGCAGGCTACATTATTGCTTATGGTGTATTAGCTACACTCTCACTAATTTTAACTCCTCATTGTTCATGATCATTGGAGCCATCGTTCCACTCACAGCACTATCTACACAGCATGTTTTGCATTTTCAATATAAGAGTATCTGGGTAGAGTCAAATGCAGCTCATATCCAAATATTTCCCGATGATCCCAGTATTGGTCATGTTGGCATGGATTTGAATTAGTGTGCGATTTTCCGTGAAAAATTATTGAGGTTTTTCAGGCCATAATAGATGGATAGAATGTTTATTTTTCGAAATTTAAAAACACAAAATTTTGAAAACAGCGGTCAGTATAGAAAATAAAGCATGACACTAAAACCAACTGAATGGTTTTTGACATTGACAATAAATATCAATAGGATATATTATGCAATGCTCTAATCCACAGCTTTGAATTTGCTCTGAATATATCATCTTAATTCCTGTCTTTACAATCACATTGTCATATATTTTATAGCTATCCAGATTAAACAACGGAGGTGAACGTTTTTCCATTTATTGAAAATTTAAGTTGATGGATTTGTGGAAGGCCAGAGCTAGGATTATGTTTAGTGCTATTTCGGGGTTAGTGTTCTTGTCCAAACGGCCGGTGTCAAATCCGCCTGGAGGAAAAACGTACCTGATCATTTGAACAATGTGCACTATATTTGGCTTTATGGTAATCATGGAAATCATAGTCTAATATACTTCTGTAATAAAAATGCGTTTTCCCTTTTCCAACGTATTGTATTTTTTATATTCAATGCAGGGCCTCTTATTTTTAAATAATAAATCGAACTTCTACTATATTTTTTATTACCCATTATTGAAAATGCCGAGTTGCTTGAAAAAAACCTGCAGTATTCACGCTGACATTTCACGCTGACATTTCAACTCTTGGCATAGAATACGTTGTTTTAAAATTTTGCACCATTTTACGAGACACCAGGCAAACTGACATTTGATAAGTGGCGGATGAGAATAAGTTGGCGGATATATTTTCAAGAAGTTAGGGGAATGAATTATAAAATGCGAGACATGTATATTTCATTCGTGTGAGTTATTGTAGAAAGAAACTTAAATCTTACAAAGCATTGGAGGAGACAGTCGTTGAACGCATTCAAATGAAAAGTATCACAAAGATTGTGATCTTATAAGGCAAACATTGCTTCCCACCTTACATTATGGTTTGTTGGTAATCCTATAATTTAGCTGCACCTCAACTAATGCAGATGTGCTTGTGGTGTATAATTTGACGAAGTGCTTTTTATGTCTACTTAAATGTGTCAGGACTTAGCTTATTTTTAGCAAATCTAGGTTTTGATTAAGTTTCATTGTGTTTTGAATTTGTCATAACTACGCTCAGCACTTGGTCAATTGGCGATAATAGGGTCGTACAATCATCTATGTCAGAGGTTCCAAACCTTTTCAGTTGGCAACACTCTTTTTGGCAATACAACTTGACGTGAAACATCATTTAAAATTTGCATATGAAGTATAAAGTTAGCCCTATTATTTCACGCGATAATGTCCTTTTAGGGTCGAATGCACCAATCGGGATCAAGCTTGAGGAGGCAAAGGGAGATCAAATTTTTCCGTATGCACCGGACGGAATCATATCGAGCTCAACTGATCCTGAATTTGAGCTTTCTGTCACCAATTTTTGACTCATAATATCAAACTAATGTGCTTTCACGTTAACGTTATCAGGCACAAAACTTGTTTGTATGAAGACAGGAGTTTTACAATTGTATCACGACTTAGGTAAAAGAGCTGAGTGTTGTATGATTGCCAGTAGTTGTTCATTCATTACTTTTTCTAATGATATGATTGGTTATTTTACGAAAATTGGTAATGCACGATAGCTATATGTATTTAATGAACCGCCTACATTATCATTAACTATTATTTCTTCATCAAGAGTAAAAATAATGGCAACAAAACGATCAGCGAATTTTTCAGAGGGCGAGATATTAATGTTTTCTCTCAATTTAATGTCGTAATTTCATGATTGCCATCTTTTCATTGATACCTGTTTGCACTAGCACGAAGAAAAAGAAATTAATTTTCATTTTTGTGAAAAAAATGAAAAGGCACAAAAATGTTTCGACTATCAGGTTGACTTGAAGCTTGACCCCAACGTATTCAAATTATTTTTTGAGGAATTACTTTAGATTCGCTTGACTCATAAAATATAGATTGTCAATTGAATTTGCAAACTGGCAATATGAACACTTGCTACCCTTCTGACAACCAAACCTGTATAAAGTTTTAATTTCCTAAGAAATTCTTTGACTTTGCTTAATATATGCATAATAAGCCGAAATATTAATGAATATTAAATTCTATATTATTCCCTAAACCTAACCAATTTTAAATTTTTATATTCGTGATTCTTGAGAATTAGTATGCTGAACGAGGAGTGGCGTCTATTGCTACATGCAACAATATTGCAGTTTTATCTATGTATTATCTATAAAATTGTATGAAAGTATGAAAGAAATCCACTATTAAGGCACAAAATTATAGAGATTCGGCAAGGCAGTGAAGATGGCTGGTACCGGGCTAGATTACTTTGTGGCCCCTCGATGTTCATTTATTATATATGTGAATTTTCTAATCTTGTTTGTTCTTTTCCATGGTTATTCTATGTAAATAGGCTTCTATTGAACTGTGTTCAGAAGAATATATTGAACCTGAAACTTTACTGAATTGATAAGTTCCTAATAATTATGCAATCCTGTGGAATTTGTGGGAAAGAATTTAGTCAAAAAGGAAATCTAAATGAACGTTTTCGCATCCACATCAGAGAAAACCTATTTATTCTCTTGCGATTTATGTGGAAGGCAATTCAATCAAAAAGGAAGTCTTGAACTGTGTTAAGAAGAATATTTTGAACCAGAAATATTACTGAGAAGTTCATAATAATTATGCATTCCTGTGAAATTTATGAGAAGGAATTTAGTCGAAAAAGACATCTTAATAAATAGAAGGAAATTCAAACAAAATGGACATCTTAATCGACATATTCGCACCCACACTGGAGAAAGACCATTCTCTTGCGATATATGTGGAAAAGAATTCAAACAAAAGGGAGATCTTAATCTACATGTTCGCATCCACACCGGAGAGACGCCATTCTCTTGCGATATTTGTGGAAGAGGATTCAAGCACAAAGGAAATGTTAATAAACATGTTCGCATCCACACCGGAGAAAAACCGTTCTCTTGCGCTGTATGTGGAAAGGAATTCAAACGAAGGGGACATCTTAACGACATATCCGCATCCACACTGGAGAAAGTACATTCTCTTGCGATATATGTGGAAAAGAATTCAAACGAAGGGGAGATCTTAATCGACATGTTCGCATCCACACCGGAGAGAGGCCAATCTCTTGCGATATATGTGGAAAAGAATACAAACTAAAGGGAGATCTTAATCTACATGTTTGCATCCACACCGGAGAGACGTCATTCTCTTGCGATATTTGTGGAAGAGGATTCAAGCACAAAGGAAATCTTAATAAACATGTTCGCGTCCACACCGGAGAAAGACCATTTTCTTGCGATGTATGTGGAAAGGAATTCAAACGAAGGGGACATCTTAATCGACATATCCGCATCCACACTGTTGAAAGTACATTCTCTTGCGATATATGTGGAAAAGAATTCAAACGAAGGGGAGATCTTAATTGACATGTTCGCATTCACACTGGTGAAAATCCGTTCTCTTGTGATATATGTGGGAAAAAATTCAAGCAAAAAGGACATCTTATTGAACATATTCGCATCCATGCCGGAGAAAAATCGTTCTCTTGCGAGACATGTGGAAAAAGATTCATCCAAAAAGGAAATCTTAATGAACATGTTCGCATCCACGAGCGATATATGTGGAAAAAGGTTCATCAAAAAATTAAATATTAAAAAACATATTCGAATCCACACCATACAAAAGCTGTTCTGTTGCGATATTTGTAGAAGAGGATTCAGCCGTGAAAGAGATCTTAGTGCACATGTTCGCATCCATAGAGGAGAAAAACCCTTATTTTGTAATATTTGTATAAAGGAAGTCGTAAACCTTGTGATATTAACCAGCTGTTCTTATTCGCATTTTGATAATATTATTCGTTCTCACGGCTACTCACATTCCAACGCTATTATTTAATGGCGAAACCTGCAACACCTTGTTCCTGATCATTTGAGCCATCATTCTACTCACTGCATTAACTACATCGTATATTTTGCATTGTCAATATAAGTTCCTCATCTAAGTTCAGAGTGTTGATATAGACAGAGATTTGACGTGTGTTAAGTATTCATTAATACTGCAATAATAGGTGAAGTCAAATACAGCTCATATTCAAATGGTTCCTGATGATCCCAGTATTGATGTGGTCAAGTTGGCATGAATTTAAATTAGTGTTTGATTCTGAGTTTACTACTGTTTGGATTCCTCCTTATTCAAAAATAATGCTGAAATCGTTTAAGAAGAGGACGACACAGTAGGGATATTCCTTTCCATGAAGATCTGCGATTCTTTTTGCTGGATGTCTAGTATTAAAGGTCTTGCACGGTTCTAAAGATAAAAAGATAGAATTTTTATTTTTTTGAAATTTTGAAACACAAAAAAAATGAAAACAGAGGTCAGTATAGAGAAATAAGGCACGGCACTAGGACCAACTGAATGGTTTATGACATTGACAATAAACATCAATTGGATATCTTATGTATTATACTAATTCACAGCTGTGAATCTGAACGGAATCTGTGGCAGTATTTATCTTAATTTTAATGACTATCGTCGTCGGACTTTTATTGAAAATTGAATTTGAAGATTCGGACTAAATTCATGGGAGGGTAAGGCCAGAGCTAGGATTATCTTTAGTGCTATTTCGGGGTTGGTGTTCTTGTCCAAACGGCCTGTGTCAAATCCGCCAAGCGGCAAAACGTACCTGACCCTTAAACAAAGTGCACTATGTTTGGCTTTATTGTAATTATGTATGTAGTAAATTAGTAATCATGAAAATTGTAATCTAATATACTTCTGTAATAATAATGACGTATTGTATTTGTTAACTTCTGTAGTGATGTTAGGCCACTTCTCTATAGGGCATTTCATGTTTATTGTTTATTTAGACATTTCCTAACGTGACTAACCAATTATTTAACTTTGCAGATTGTGTTGTTGTTTACTGTGCTTATACTGTAGTATAGCCTACCTGATCTGTTGTTTTATATGATTACTACATATTTAGTGCATGGTTTGTATT
>JAUELA010018366.1:0-11774 GCA_031471845.1 Boltenia villosa | reverse complement strand
TCTGGTGTTAAATGATGACGGAAGTAGACCTGTGAGTTAGAATTCTACATTAGGTGTAATGTACGATACCGTAGAGTTTTCCTACTCGTGTTGTTAGAATTTTGATGCTCGTTGGCGTATGTTCCAACTATTCCATGTATAGATTGAAATTTTATCTTTCGTTATTATGAATTCAAAATTTAAAAAACAGCGGTCAGTGTAGAAAAATATGACATGACACTAAAACCAACTGAAAGGTTTACAACATTGCAAGATGAAATGCAGTGACAACCATGACCATGCTCTCGGGGTCTGGCGCATATCGCCATTGATATCGTCGATATTTTTTGCACTAATTGTTTTTGTACGTATGTTTTCTCGGACAACACTACAAAATGGGAGTTTTCAACACTTATAGCTCTGAAAAAAATCGAGTTCAGGATATTTATCACATTTTGAAGATTATAAATAGCATATTTAATTATAGTAATATAAAACTTTGCTTTACTTGACAAGAAAGCGTGGTTCAACCTTAGATTCGAGGCTAGCAGAACAGGACAGAATAGAACTAGGGTAGTGTAGACGTGTGCTTGTTGCTGCAGTGATACGCACATAAGCAGAACGCCTTGTGAAAAATATTCGAGAAAATTTTGATGATATTGACAGGAATCTAAATACCAACTGGCTGATATAGTATACAAGTGTGCAAGGTAAAAAAAAAAGATGGAGCTGCCTTCATTCATATAATAGATGTCTTTGGAGCGATACTCTGCGTAGTATATAATTTGAGGATACCATTCATGATTTTGATTTTGGGTAATCAAGAAAGAAAATATTTTAAGTTGCCAACTTAAAAGAGCACCGATTTGAATTTTCCCTCATTTTGGAGCCACGCAATTCTCATGTGACAAGTATGTGTTTAGATAATTGTATATTTTCTGTGTGTATCAGTGTGCTTTCTGGTAAATAACGTTTAAACTCCCTAAACCAATGAAGTTTATCTCCTGAATTCAGTCTTTCGAAATGGATATGCTCATCAGACCTCAAACAACTGTCTCTCCACTATAAACTTGTAAATATATATTGAACATTTGTTTTAGTTTTAAAGATCGGCGGAGCTCGATGTAAAAGTAATATTTGCGCTCCAACCTCATCCAGCTATTTTAAAAATAAACATTCTTCGTTACTCATTTTCCAATATTGTTGAATGAATAAAATGTGCCGATTTAAATATAGTTCTATAGTCACAAGTTACACAATTTTGACGCAAGGTTTAAGAAAATACAAAATGAATGCTCGAAGAAAGCGTCTGATCAAATCCCCTATAGCGATGAATATTACAGATCGACATTACGATAAACTTAGGGCAAAATTGAGGGGTTGGGGTTATGTTTAGGGTTAGTGTTTTAGCTCCATGGTTAGGGTGGTAAGGTTTAATTTTTCGAAAAAAAATCGAAATTTTTTTTTCGAAAAAAAAAACTTTTTTTCGAAAAAAATATAGAAAAAAATGGAAAAAATCTTTTCTAAAAAAAATGTTGGCTAAATGTCCATGGGCTAAATGTCCATTGGCTAAATAACCGGGATTCGTTCAAAACAGGGAGTTTGATTTTTGAAGACATGTATAAGGTTTAGGATGGTGTTAAAAAGTATAGTATACGCAAACAAAAAAATCTTAAATCATTATAATCATATAATTTGTAAAATTCATTTTCTGTCCTCTTTGCCTTGGATATCAAAATACCGTCGAACTGGGTTAACCATATAAACTACCTTGAAATGTATAATCTGTTTTTTCCAAGGGCGTTTTGTTGTTGGCAGCGTTAGAAGTCCTCGATTTTGACCGAATAATATATTTCTGTGTTTTCCGAATTTGGGTCGCCTCAGAAATTTAATTTGGCCCCAAACGTAAGCCTAATCTGGCTAGGCTAGATATATATCCGGCAATTCCGTACGCCGAATCAGTAAGAGGAGACACTGTTCTAACCGGAGACTTTATTGAACAATTGCCAAATGAAGGCGGATGCATGTAAGAAATGATGTAAGAATGTAGTAAAAGTTCTTGGGCAACTTCCTAGTTTAAATATGTTGTGAATATTAATATAAGGATTTTCACATTCAGTTCTGGATCGAAAGCGTTCAAACTGGATACGTTATGAAACAATCATTAATTACGCGCCAACACGTATATTCAAATGACGGAGGATGGATGTCAAAATCAAGGTGACATATAAAGTAAGAAAATTTTGGCCACTTTTTATATTGGATATGTAGTTAGTCGTATTATAAGAATTTCACATCATCAATTCCAAGTTATGAATCGAAACCGTTCAAACTGTACACTCTATAGAACTGTCGTTAATTATGCGCCATTGCCATAAAAATATTTGGCCACCATTTTCTTTGGCTATGATGTTAGTGTTATTATGAAGACTTCACACCATCAACATCAATATCAAGTTCTGAATCGAAACCGTTCAAACTAGTGACTTTGTGAAACAATCACCAATTACGCAACAATGCGCAGGGGAACATGGGGAATAAATGCATATCTAGCGGAGATTCTCCTGAAAACATCGTAATATTTCGAGTAGGTTCACAATTTTTTTCTCCTTGTATCTCTCATTATCGAACTCTAAAATATGTGCCGTATAACCCCTGCCGACTTATGACACCGGTTAGAGGTTAAAATGTAAGCATAGTGGAAAATTCTGTACAAGTACAAAAATGCAACCGATTCTTAGAGTTCGATGCATTTTCAACTCATTGTTACCGCATGATTCCCTTCCAATAAAGCACGACTCAGAAATGACAGGTTCGTGTATTTTACTATTTATCCATCGGGTATGCATAAATCACAAGCATATTCTACATCCTCAACACCAGCACATGAGCAGTGAAACCACTTGCCACAAGCATTGCAAATTATCCACCCCTCTGTTGATCTGGAATAAAGCTCCCCACAAAATAAGCATTCTGTATCTTCATCACTCCCTTCAGCGTTGCACTTTTTCTTTGCGTTTTGCTGTTTTTCTTTCGGATTTAAATTAAGAGATATTTTGCAACATTTTATCAGTAGATTGGCTTCATTTCAAATGCGACACATTTGACCTTTTTTCAACTGTTTGAAGTATGGTGAGTCTGTTAGCACTGCCGTCTTCCCACGCTTACTTAGGCACTTCTTTTTGTCTAGCTATTCACTTTTGGAACTGGCATTATTTCATCGATTGATGTATTGAATCGGCTATCATTGATTGAATGACTACAGCATGGTAGATCTTCGTTCAACTCCTCACACAATGAGCTGGTATTATTGCTTGTGTTTACACCAATAGTGCGTGGAGTGAATCAATTTACTGAATCAATTTCATGGGCAATCTCAATGTCAGTGGTTTGTGCTGCCATGAAATCTGCTTCACTGAAAATGTTTGGATCCAATGGCCAGATCCCTGTTTTCCAAAATCCATGGATTGCAGTCAGCATTGTTGCTGACTTCATAAATGCTTCTCCAAACAAAGCAGATATTTGAAATTGCGTGACAACACGTCCTGGATGAGTGCGAAGCCACTTGGTAATTGCTGCAGCATATTATGTGCTGAGGGGTTTCATGAAAGCAGCATCAAGAGGCTGCAATTTGTGTGTGCAGTGAGGAGGAAAACATAAAAGAATCACTCCATTTTCCTAGAAAGATGAATATATGCATTTGCGCGTAATTGATGCTTATTACACAAAGTCTACATTTTTAACGGTTTCGATTCAGAACTTGATATTGATGGTGTGAAATCTTTATAATACCACTAACATAATATCCAATGAAAAGAGTGGCCAACATTTTCTGATATCCATCCGGCAAATTTTGCTTTTACTCATTGTCACATAATTATCGTTAGTTCTTTAAGGTCTCCAGCACGAACGGTTTCGATTCAGATGTTTGAATTATTGGTGTGAAATCTTTATAATAACACCAATATCATATCTAAATGAAAGGTGGTCAAAATGTATCTGCGTGAACTCTTGAACCTAGTCGCTATTCTTATAGATTTTTTTAATTCGAGTAATTTAGATTCGAAATACAAATTCGTAACATAACAATAGAAAACCAGTCTCATTTATTTTGCTGCTTTGAACATATATCATGAAGCAATCCTCATATCCCTTTCATTGTGAACGCATAATACTCGTACAATTAAAATGCATCATTTGACGTCATCATCTGATATTTAACCCATTGTAATCAAGTATATTGGAGAAGAATTAATGAATTACAAATAAGAATGAAACCAAAATTATCAAACATCAACAGCTGTTCCCGTGATTCGAATATCGTGGCGCTAAAGAGCATAATACGGCCACTGGGGACGTGAAAATCTTCTCACGAACGACCCAACGCTCCACCATGAAACTTGGCACACCTAATTAGGTCGCCAGTCTCTTTAAAGTTTGCAAAGGAGATGGCGCTAGAGAGCATGGTTGGGTCAAAAATGGGGGGTTGAATTTTAAAATTCACAGCTGAACGATGAAACTTGGTTTGCCGCCTGATTTTACAAATCGGGTCATTTCACTTTTTTGATTTTTTTTTAACTTTTACTGTAATATTCTCGACCTGCGCAAACTATGGACACATGTGCAATAGTATCGCAACAAGCAGTCAAATTATCTCTTTGTTCAATAGTCTCGCTTGGTTGGCGAAAAAGAAGAAAAAATCGAGTTCTCTCGCATTCGTGGAACATATAGCGGTTAAGAGAGCAATTCTCTTAAGCCGCGTCTCGTATTTCTGTTGGTGGTACGTCATACAACCATTGAATGCTAAGCAGTGATTATTGAACAAATGGATTCGTTGCACTGATAATCATAAATTTTCATTCAAACTTTTTCCGCACTAAACAAGCAATTGAAGAGCTTTCGTTAATGAATTGAAAATTAAAACTACATGGTCTTGTTTGCTAGAAGTTTTATTCAACTGATTTCACAAAGATTGCAAATTGAAATTTGTATGAGCATGAAATTCATCGGCTTCTCATTTGCATGCCGAATTGCGCCAAGTTACATCTATCGTAATTGCGCGCAATTCTAGTTATGTCTAGGACTGGTATAATATATTGGTCCGCATAATACAAATTCGCATAATGGTGTATGTGGATTTACCTATATATTTTCCATTTTATTTGGCGGTTGAAACATTGAGGATTTTAAAATCTTCGGTGGAATTGCCTGATAGTATATTTGTGCTCCTTCCATAAGCAACAGCCCCTCTAAGTTTGTGTGATCTTATCTTTGTAACATGCCACCGAAAGGAAAAAAACGTAATGTGTCATTGGCAGGAACAACACGCACCGGTATGCCGACAAGAAGCCAAAACAGTTTAGACTCAGGTTGGTTTTGTAGCCTGTTATTTACCAGCTATTGATAGGGCAACCATTATATACGGAGTTACGGATGAACGGATTTTGCCCACTAATTTACGGAGTGATTTTTACGGATTCCGTAAGTTACGGACCGACTTACTAATTTAATATCTAAATATAGCCTATATTAACTCAGCCTACCCTAACCCTCCTCCCCATTAGGTTTGCCCCTAATAATATGGGTAAATGGCAACACTTTATTAAATAGATGAAGGGGTGAGGTGATATTTCATTTTTTTTTTCAGTAAACTCATAATAGGTTTAATATTTTGGGTACTTCTTAGTTTCAGCAGTCCCTACCCATAAAGCAATTTATCGAAAAGTTTGGAACATGTGAATCCAAACATCATAACAAGAAAAAAGCATAAAATAATACATAACTGGGTAAATATCCTATTCAGCGACGTAAGAACATGTGCTGCTACAGAAGCTTATCCTCTTCCCTCTTACTAAGTATCTCACTCTAAATCGCATGTCGTTGCATTTGCAGTGTTTGGCAATTTTACATTTTTCTTGGCTCCCATATCATGGTGTTGTTGGCGTACCATCATTAGGCTTGAGAGGATGATCAGAGGTAGCTAAACGAGAGCATCACCCATAATTGTATACAACTTATGATGTGTCACAGTATTGGTGTAAATTATTTTTTATTGATAATGACGTTTTCTTGACAAATCATGTGTTTCCAGGTAATACAGAGGATACGAAATCAAAGTCTTTGCCAAACTTTGATGAATCCGACAATATGCCAGAATCTCCTATACAAATAAAAGATGAAGAAGACTCAGAGGCATCTGCATCAGGTATGTAGGGTGCACATGTTGTTAAATCTGTAACATTATCAGAAATCAGATTAAAATCAACTCCATACCGATTTGTGCACTGATAATGAAATTCTTTCAGTTTCATACAAATAACAGGCAGATCTTTATATTGATGGCATCTGTAACACCAGACGCAATCACCGTGTACGCGGCTTCCTATAGTTTCTTTTAAATTGGTGTCACTGTGCCATGTCAGAGATTGTGAAAATGTATTATAAAATTTATTTCAAACTTCACAATCATGTTCAGCCATGGTAGTATCGCCTCTTTTGTTGATTCTATTCCATTACTGATATATGAATATAATTGGAATATTCTTTAAACCCATATAGTTACTGTTGACCTGTAAATGAAGTAGCTGCTTCCTCTTCAATATCAAATAATATAAAAATCCGATTGTATATGTTCCATTACCTATTTTGAATATCACTGCGTGAAATTGCACTTATTCTATTATTTGATATACAATCTTTATTCCCAGTATATATATTGTATAGATATAATGTATTGTTATTTTGGTACAACGCATAAAACAATATCTCTCTCTTTTAGAAGCTCATGGCGGACCCTCTAGCAGTAGCTCACAGGCTAGAGATCTTGCGAACCGCACTTCGGAAATCATTGAAGATAATATAGAAAAAAGATATCCAGATCTCTCCTCTAGTTACCAAGAGAATGCACCTAGAGATTCAGAAGAAGAGTCAGAAACTGGTAAGTGGAGTGCACACAATTTGTATTCAAACAGAAACAACGGTAAACCGCCAAGCATAATATCAAGTTCAACCAGATGGCAATCATGTAGGAATATATGATTGTGTTGGAGAATTATAATGAGAATGTAAGCTTACCAGGGGAATATTTACTCTGTTGCAGAAGGTTGTTTTATTGATACTTTGATAATCAACAATCAGTTTCATGTGATACTTTGATAATCAACTATCAGTAGGATGTTTATGTCATGGTGAAATTACCCCCTGCCTAAGTTGATATAGATGTTTAATATCATCGGCAGTAGATGATGGCTGTGCGGTCAGTAGAAGGTGTAATATTCAGGAGGAGTTAGCAATGAAGTTTTCTGGGAAGGATAAGTTTTACCAAAATAATTCCAACTTTAATAGTGACAGGCGGGTTTGAAGTAAGCACTCAGTCAGTTGAGAAATTACCTGAGAAGTCACTCAGCCAAAACTCGACACAGGAGCTTCAAGTTGAGGATCAGTCAGCTAAGAACTTACTCGAGGTGTCGCTTGCTCAGAACCCAACACAAGAGCTTCAAGTTGATACTCAGTCAAGTGACATTTTACTCGAGATAACTCTCCTTCAGAACCAAGCACTGGAGATTCAACATGGTCAGTGTAATAATTGTTACATTCAAACGTGACAGCTCTGTAGACAGTGTAGTGTCATTGTGTGATGTTAATATTAAGTCAAAAAAGAAAGAAGAACAAAAAGTTTACATGAGATAAAGAACAAAAAGTTTACATGAGATAAAGTTTAAATAAAATTTAAAACACGGTATTAAGAATACAAAGGTTTGAAACTAGATTTCATGACTCGCGATGAGATTACTTTAGAGTGAATTTTAGTTACTTAGCTAGGGTTAAATAAATTATTTAAATTAGGGGTGCCTTAATCATATGCCTTTGAGATTGAGATATTAAATGGGTACATTAGGGCAAGTAGTATCTTAGAGCAAAAATAGAGGCATATAAGAAACGGTGAGTTACAAAGTGTTTTATAAGACGTAACTACTAGGAACATATGACGTAATTTAGGTCATGTGTAGTATAGGTTATCAATATTACTTGTGCAAAAATTGTGCGTTCTGTAGGACCAAGTAATCTCTTTGAGATCCAAGTTTGAAGAGTACCAGTTAAGATTTGAGTGATTTATCACATTACACATATCCTGGAACATACAAACAAAAAACCAAGCCAAATAAGATAGCATAGCATTTGCAGAGCAATAATCTGAACATAAATAAATTAGTTCAAAAATGAGTGAAGTGAATGAGTATTGCTACACTGTTTCTATGTTTTCGTGCTTGTGTCAATATTTAGCAATCTTCTGCTTTTTCTACACGTTCTCACTTATTGGTCGAACCACAATCCTCTCAGGTAACACCAGTGACCTGCAAACTTCTTGTGTCTGTTCTATGTAGTTCAGAATGCACACGATTGTAATAAATGTTAACAGCACATTTTCTAGAAAGTCTGGTGTGATTACAATTTTTTCATATTGATCAGTTTGTCATCCAAATTTATTTAGAAAACTCTGATGAACAAAGTGAAAGCCATTCGGAAGCAGGATATGGAAGTAGTTCATTTAATATATCAAAGACCAGTGAAAAAGAATACGGAGAGTCACATTCATCAAAGGAATATCGTAAAACTGAAACTATTTCAAAACCAAAG
The DNA here is from genome assembly GCA_031471845.1 of Boltenia villosa. Taxonomy (NCBI): domain Eukaryota; kingdom Metazoa; phylum Chordata; class Ascidiacea; order Stolidobranchia; family Pyuridae; genus Boltenia; species Boltenia villosa. The sequence goes on along the minus strand of JAUELA010018366.1, from coordinate 3,158 downwards.
CAAACCGTCTATGTTGATGATGAGCAAGTGTCTGATAACCGTCCAGGAAGAAGAAGTGAAGGGCAGAATACAGGAGAAATTGGTGACTGGTACCCTTGTTTATTTTATGGGTTCATAGTCATGATCGCCATTGCTGCTGTGTTCTGGCCTACCATATTGAAAGATTTACAAAAAATGTTTGGGGAACAAGATCACGTATTGAGTCCTGTGGAAACATTTACAAATGAATTCAGACAGTTGAAAGGTGAACATCCAGATCAGCATAAAAAAATTTGGAGAATAATTGGGTATGTTATGTTATATATATATATATATATGTATTATTTTATACTAGACTATGCCAGAGTGATTCCTCAAGTATCCAATTAATCAAAATCCAACTGTGATCAATGTTTAATCCCTTCAATGTTAAATTTTGCAGTACACGTACAGCAATGATTTTTTTGCAGATCAACCATGAAAAATCATATGAATGAAGTAAATCCAAGACAACCGGCTGTTGTAATGTTAGTATCAACAAAAAAAGCTGCCGCTACCAGAGAGAATCTTGCCATGAAAATTGCTGAAATATATTCCGTGAGATGCAACAATATAAATCCAGTTTGGGTAAGTTTCTGCTGTGTGGATTGTGTGCTAAATACATAACCTTTTCGTAATGATGGGAATGACATTGTTGAAATCTAGGCTTGTCAGCTCAGAATATATTTATATATATCCCTACAGCTGGAAAGTTTAGTTTTGAAAATCTGTGATGTTTTCTTCATAATCAACTGGAAAACACCAAAACTCTGAAATGTGTTTCCTAAATCATCTGGCTAACATGAGTTTGAATGCTTTACAAAGGTGTCTGGAGAAAATTATGAAGGGATGAAACATGGAACTGCAAAAGAACAAATTGATGACAAGATCACAACAGCATTTCATGACAATTCCTGTGCTGCGGTTATTTCCAACTTCCAGCTGCTTCCTCCTGCATCCACAACCACTTTCTATCAGTTTTGTGAGAATGATCAAGCTCCTTTCAAAAATGTTTCTGTGATCTTCACGCTTGAGGTAAGATACCAGTTATCTACTTTGATTGTGTGGTTTTACAGATAAAAGATTTAGCAAATTATTTCACAAAAAATGGTGTGGTCTGCAGATTGGTCTTTGATCAAAATGTTATCTCATGTATTTTTTAGTATAACATAGACTTTTATTTAATATAGATATTTGTCATATCTTAATGCTAAATGTTGCATTTGAATTATCTGAACTGATGTAACAACATTTTCAATTTTTTATGAGAGAATTATTTTTTTGTTGTTGATTTTTTACGTTTCCCCAGATAAACCATGGAGCATGGGATGAATTCCACCAGTACTCTGTGCTTCGAGATCAATCTGTCCCAGATCCCAAATACTGGGACGTAATTGTTGACTCGTTCCTGTATTATTCCTTACAAAGAAGAGATGAAACTGGGTTGATGAGAAAAGATATGATCAGTGGGTTAATGTCACGGATCACACCATCGGTTGCATGGATTACCCAAGAATCTAAGGGTAGAGGGAAATAGGCTTGAATGATCAACTTGTATTAGCTTAAAATAGGTAAATTAATATGCTTCATAAATTTTAGATATCAAAAATAAGTTTAATAAATAAGTAATCACATTATTATATGCTTTATAGGAGTTAGGTATTAGAATCAAGTTGAACAATCTTGCTGCCTATTTAGATAAAGCGGTTGAAGTATAATGCATTATAAAGAACTCAGCTTATAAATGTTGGTCATCTGTGAATGTGCCTTGATCTTGGTAATTACATATTATCCACATGCAAGTTCAATATTTACACGTTCGTTCGTCTTCTTTATTATATTTTTGTAACAAAAATGTCTGTTCTTCATTTATTTTGATCCTTGGTCACCTTCAACCGACCATTACTAAGCAATGTTGTGATATAATTTATATGCACCAAGGACCAACCAATCACTGTGTTATTCAGAAAGTAAGCCTTCACCTTCAAGTAAGCCTCCTAAACATTGTAATTGCTTGCTAAATATCTGCTTTTTCATAATTTGCCCAAAACACTGCCTTTTTGATAACAAATTTTACATTTTATTTCATTATTTGTGCTAAATTAACTATGCGCTGCCGGTAGATGTATTGCATATGAATCGCTGCCGATCTCACGGATCAATGCAGTTAAATATTAATGTTGAATTTGTTTAGTTTGTTGTTTTTCGAATGTTGCATTTTCCTGAGTTACTGTATTTAGCAATTGATAATTCCAGCAAAGTTCAATTTGCACAATCACACAATTCTGTTTAATTTTCCAGAACCTTGGCAACAACGTGGAAATGTATTTTTGATAATAAAATAACTGGCAAATGTTTGCAATGAGTAAGACTATTCTATATTAAAACGCAGGTAAATTCAGAGGTCACCAAGATTTTTTGAACTTGAATAAATTCAAAGTGGTGGACAGAGGGAGTAGGCTACTGGTGTGGGGGATGAATCTACATGCGAGGGTGAGGCGTAGTAATGTCGTGGGGCCTGAATCAATCTAGGGTCTGGTATCTGAGGGATTGGTCGAGTCATGGAGTAAGAATTGTAGACATGAAATTTTTCAGCGGGTCGGAGATGTAAGTGGAAGGTGGCGTGATAAGAAAAAATATCATCTCACTCACCAGAGCTTCGAATATAAATAAAAATGATTTGTCCCACCTGGACAGGCTAGTGCCTATGCCCATAAAGGTTTGAGATTTTAATTCCGTTGTTAATCGATACGTAGTTGACACCAGGTGCTCATTCACCATGCGCAGCCGGTGTGAACCAAACATTGAATACTCCTCTGAAGGCTGACGGATATTTTGTATGTTAACACCAAATCTCACTTAAGTATGAAAACATACACACCTATCATGCAGATCACATTATTTATGTGAAGTAAAGCTGTAATTACGAATTTCGTCTCTATTACCCACCCATGTGAATTAGGTTGTAGGAACAAACGTCACAGAAGAAAATTCCAAAACCTAACCTCCTGACCCTAACCCAGGGGTCGGCAACCTGCGGCTCCGGAGCCGCATGTGGCTCTTCAGCCCCTCTGGAGTGGCTTTCTGCAGTAGCCTCAAATATATATATATTGAAATTATTAACTGGTATTTTTGTTTTA
>JAUELA010018255.1:0-11775 GCA_031471845.1 Boltenia villosa | reverse complement strand
GAATCAGATTTTGCCAACAACGAAGTTATTTGCAACATGAAGTACAGTGGGCAAGAGGTTTGGCTGTGGAACTGCCATATAGGTAAATACTAAAGTCGTTGGTCGGCTGCTTTGTGTAGTTTAATAAAAGATGGTTTCCAGTCAAAACGTTTTTGCATTAAAAAGGTGGCCGGCAAACTTTTTTAAAAAGAGGCCCAAAACTTATCTCTCTATAATCATTGAAGGCCCAGCATACTTGAAATATAACCACTACAGTACTATTTGTAACATATTCTATAATAACTAGTTCACTATTTATTTATTCCTAAATTTCCTGCACATATCAATCAGTGTGATTTGTGAAATTGCTTGCATTTATATCTAGTGAAATATAGTGAAGTTTTCTAATGCTTCCTACCTTATGTACCTACGACGTATGAAACTTCCCCTGTGCAACACATATAATACAGAGCCCTAAGCTCAAAAAGCACTGAAATTCTTGCAACTAGACCGCGGTTCACTGGTTGCCGGCCACCGCATTAGACGTTTTTGAATTGGAAGTTTTGACTTGTCACCAACAAGATATTATCCCACAGTGACCTGGAAAAGAGTCTAGATCCGAGTTTGCTTTGTTCGTACATTCTGCGATACACCTGCAATCCCATGCCATATTTGGTAAAGATTCATTGAGAAATGGAGGCGTTGCATCAAGACAAACAACCATCGCGCTCATTATATTCATGCAAATGATATATGAATATCCCAGTATATTGATATCTATACCAGAAATGTCCAAAAACCTATTAAATATCACACAAACCCCGCACTATGTTGAATACGATTGATGGCAATATAGAATCTAGGAGGTAATACAAACACACGCAAATATGAATAAAGGATGTGAAGTATTTCGACCAATGTTGATTGAATTCACAGCAATAAATGAAATCTAGGATTCAGTTCACATTTATGGGAATGTGAAGTTTGAATTTGTTTGACAGTTGAGCAAAACATATGGTGTTATACGATTAGACACAATATAACCCAGGGGTTGCCAAAGTGGGGTCCGCGAAGACTGCACAGGGGGTCCTTGACGATATGACAAAACTGCCACAAATAATTGATTTCGCAAGATATCGGTTGTTCCGCAATTTTAAAATTCGCAGTCAAAGAGTTGTTCACAATGATTCTCGATTTAAAGCATAAACCTCGTTTGACGCAACGTTGTAATCGCGCTTAGCCGTTACGAGACTCTTAGTTAGATTCGCGAGGCCAAAATCGTTTTTGCACCCCTGGATTAGGGTTCGAGAAAAAAATATTTACAAATGGGGGTCCGTGGCCCAAAAAGTTTGGGAACCCCTGATTTAACCAATACCCCTTTCTCACTGCGGTAGATCTACGGTAGAATTTCTTACTCACAAAGTAGAACTGCGTAAATCCTTATTTGCAAATTAAAACGACGGTAGTTCTACTTTGTAAATAAGCCTTTGCGTTCTTATACTTTATAAATAACCTATGTTTTGGCAATTCTACCGTAGTTCTACCGTAGAATGATAGGGGCATAACTATATTTGACATCGTTAAAAATATTTTTCTTATTTCTAGCTGACGATTACGATCCAGTGGTAACAGCGAAGTATTACACGGAAGCCATGTTCCCCTGATGATCACTTTGACATGTTTATTACCAAACGCTTTTCACTATGCTGGTGCTGTTGAAGTTTTTACAAAGCGCGCATGCGCTTGCACATGCGAACTAATGTCCACATTGGGCCGAAGACAAGAATTTTTTTGAGATATTTTCAAATGCTAATTGAAGAATGTATTACTGCTGAGCTCTGGGTGGTCGTAAATTTTGCTAATTTATTGATATCTTCGATGTTTTAACGAATTCGAATTTGCATCAGTAATAGCAACATTACAAATGATATGTTTTGCTTATTATATACAGCCCATTTTCTCCTGCCATACATCTCGAAAAAGAAAACGTCCCCATTAATGATTCTTTTTGTGGTTCAAGGTTGGGGCATGTATACTATTTACCCACAATGGACCCGATATTAACTTGATATACTAGTAAATTAATGAGAAGTACTTTGAAGTGAAGTTATTAACCCGTGTCATGCCTTCCAGTCTCACCTTAACCACCGAAGTAACTATATTGCTCAAGTGTCCTGTAACTTAAGGGTTATCATATTCCAAATTTGATCAACACATTGACCGGTCCGATTAAAAACTATTGAAATCATTATTTCGCCCCTTCCAGTGAAACAGTCGAATTTCTCTCTTATTCCTAACTTGGAGTATGTTCTACTTAACGGGTTATACAAAAGAATACAAAATAATATACTTGAATTACAGTATTCGATTATATATATATACATTCCCTTCAAATTAATGTTCTTATTCCTTGATTTCCTACAATTTCATTGCTGGATTGTCGTCGTATATTTTAGCTTCTTTTGCTTTTCCTTTATTCCACCATTCGTATAAATAAATATTGAATCATGTTACTATTGAAAAATATATTCTTTACTTGAGTTACGTTGTGAAAGGGACGATTGAACACTGTTTTCTTCACAAATATTGTCACAAATATATCATGTTAGATCAGGGGTTCCCAACCAGGGGTGCCCGCACCCCCTGGGGGTGCGATAAAGCATTTCAGGGGCTGCGATATAGAGTTAACATTTCGTTTTCTCTAGTATTATTTATTAAAATTTTATTTAAAAAATTCATCCTCTTTATCTCTAAAAAATATGTTATTTTTTAGGGGTGCGAGAACATATTATTTTTTTTAGGGGTGCGGAGCATAAGAAAGGTTGGGAACTCCTGTGTTAGATGAATCAGAAGTAATAACAAAACCACGTTATTTTATGAACTGTCTTCGTACAGAGCACTTCTATTGAATGGTGGGTTAGAACCCACCACTCGTTCCTACTTTCTTATTATTACAAAATTTCCAACAATTATTTATTCAAATTTGTGATATCAATCCATCATGTGACGATTTTTACGTCATAATTTTCATTAATTCAAGCATCAGTCACAAACCACTCTTTTCGTGGTATTAAATAAAATGATATAAAATAACAAATTAGATCGCTTCAAATTAATCAATGAAAATGCGTCAGGATGAAGAGGTTCTTAGTTACTTATTTGAATTATGAGCTGATATTATTCCTTGGTATTACTCCATAATTACTGCAAATAATAATTTAAGAAAGATGCACATATTATGACATGTTACGTAGGAATAGATGGGTTTCTATCATCTTATCACAGGGAGGCGGTTTCAATGATCATTCAATAAACATTATAGGTTTATGCAGCTTAAAAAAACAAAGGGAATAATTGTTTTGTGTGTCAGTCCGTATATCTTGTGATGATGTATCTTCATGTGTTTGTGTCTCCCACTGACACCAAACCTTCCTGATTGTGACGTCAAAATGCGCGTGCTGAATGTACACTGACAATTTTATTAAAATGTTTCAGAAAATCACCAAATAATCACATTTACCGCAACTTAAATAAATCTAGTTTATGAATTATTTTTGATTGAATTGTTAGGCCCCGTTCAAGGCATCAGGTGATTTGAATTCAGTCTGGTTGCAGAGTTCAACATTTCTACGGCTTAAGTATGACGTAATCTATAATATGACGTCATCAATAGTACGGATTCTGTGCAAACAATTGCAAAATTTAAACAGGTATTAGATTTACCTGCGTTGTTGGCAAGGTTACGTGGATATCTCTTATTACCGCCAAGTAATGGGCGTGAGGACCAGACCCATCTCGTGGTCGCTTTGATTTGTTCATAAGTGGGAACACTTCAGACTAATAGTTATGGGGGGAGTGGGGGCAGGGGTTTGGGTTTGATGAACACGTTTCCCCCTTCTTGATAATTCCTTGAGAAGCAGATTTATTAATAAACATTTCGATTCAATTTATTAATAATTTTTGATTGAATTGTTGGTTGGGAACCACTCGTTCACACTTCCTTATTATTGCAAACTTTGTAACAATTATTGATTCATATTTATCAGATCAATCCATCATGTGACGATATTTACGTCATCATTCCTCATTAATTAAAGCTTCAGTCACAAACCACTCGGTTCGTATTTAACAAAATTATATAAAATAACAAAGAAGATCACTTCAAAATAATATGCGTCATCCAAATAAATTTACGTCACAATGGAGAGGTTTTAGTTATTTATTTGAATTGTGAATCCAGGTTATACCTTGTGATTGCTACATAATTATTGTAAATAAGAATTTGAGGAAGCTACGTGTATTATGACATGTTACGTAGGAATAGATGAGTTATTAGCATCCTATCACAGGGAGGCGGTTTCAATGATCATTCAATGAACATTGTAGGTTTATGCAGCTTAAAAAAACAAAGGGAATAATTGTTTTGTGTGTCAGTCCGTATATATTGTGATAGAGTTTTTACAGGTTTGTGTCTCTCCCACTGATACCAAAACTTCCTGATTGTGACGTAAAAATACACTAAAAGGGGGCGCATGACGTCAAATAACATGCACAGCAAGGATATATAAGCCAGACGAACAACGATATTCCACACAGACTTGAAACACAGCCACTCATCGATACCTATTCTGGCTCAATATGGATTCTGAAAATGTTTATTACAACTGTTCGTCAGGAAATGTGCAACAACGAGTCGATGATTCTAACCAAGCAAGAAGTGAAAAAGGTGAGATAGTTGAATTCTTCCACGATGTAGTGAAGTTGTACATAGGCCAGCACGTTATAGATCTACAGGACAGGGACTTCACCGAGCTTGGGAATTTATTAATGAAACCAAAAGCCCGGATAAGCTGGTGGCAACCAGACTACAGACTTCACTACATATAATACTGATTGTTTAATTTCTTACCAGAAAGCAACTCTTTCTTCTCCCTCGTAGTTCGTGAATATGGAATCATTTTTAGTAAAATTCCAAGCTATTTTAAGCCATTGGTAAGGTTGATAGGATTGTAGCCTGTCCTCCTTAACACTGTTTATGTGATTATTCATTGATTATGCAGATTCCAATTCCAGATGCTTACTAATTAAAAATATCACAGTTGTTACTTGTTAATAAATGAATAAAATATTGTTAGACAAGTGCAACGCTTAGCGCATAATGCTGGAGGCGAGACCGTTCGCTTGTTCCTTTTTCCATCCAGAGAAGAATTGTGGATTCCTGATTCTTCATAGTCACTGAATATAATTTGCCTTAAGCAATAGCATCAGTTTCCATAAACTGTTCTCAATTAGAAATTTGAGATTAAACGACAAAAACAAATGATGAACTTGAATAACCCCTATTGGCATACATATAATGAGAATTGACCGGTACAAGCCGTTGTTATTGTTTCAGGGGTGATAAAGCCTCCAACTACTAAGACCATTTAGTAATTAAATAGGAAAAAGGACAAAAAAAAGATAAACCCAGAAATAGGTGCCCCGGGTTCTCGGGCTAGGTGCGCCGGGTTCCTCTATTTTCACTCCTTAATTCATTTCGTGTTTATCTTGTTTTAAAGCATTATTTTCGACAATTAATAATCCAACAACAAAATTATTTTAAATGTAATTGACATAAACATAAATAGAACATCAGATAGTAATAAGCGTTATTTCACGAGGGCAATATACTAGAAAGTGGGCGTTTATTATGATGAATTGATTATTTCCGGTTTCAATAGAAGCTATGGCGCAATTGGTACATATCTGCCATGCATGTGGTCTTTTTTCAGTCACTAAATCTTTCTCCGACGAGGAATTTGAAAGGTCAAGGATTTCAGCTTCCAGCATTCAAGAACAGTAGCGCATAATCATAATTACCATCATTTTACTTTTATAACTTTTACAACTTTTTATACGTCATCATCGTACAATGATGTCATATGTAACCAGCTTTCATTCAACTTTACATCTATTGTTATTTTTGTATAATATACAGAACCGACAAAAAAGCAAAGTTGGAAAAAGATTCTCTTGATCGGAGGAGTCTCACTCACGATCCTCATCCTAGCGAATTTTGGAATTCTGATAATTACGCTGAGCAAGGTAGGATTGTAACGTCACTTATTCATCACATACGTATACACATATTTATGTGTATATTTGAAACCCTAAAAAATCACTCTAAAACATGGGATCGACATGTACGTTGAGTGTGAACCTATACGCACAATATGGAAAACAAGTGGAAGAGCCTGCCTAAAACTCGCTGTGCACCACTTACCGTAACTTTCACGGCAAGCTACCACTATTTCCAACTTAAGCTAATGTTTGTTAATATTTATTTACCATAAAACATTAATATAATGGGAACGACTCACCACACAGACATCATTTCTAACAGTCGGCGGATTGTGGACGATATTAAATCAAATCATGGAGATGAAGAATGAAACAAGTGTAATGAAACATGATATAACAGGTGACAGGCTTTATTAAAATTTTTATCGAAGGAAAATCAACCATTTCTTCTGTATTAAATACTTTTAAACAAAATGCTACGCCACAGAACTTTACCCAAGAGATGGTTCTAGAACAACTGCCCCCCGGACAATTGCCCCCAAGGAAAAAAATCCAAAATAAAAATGAAATATTTTCAGACCAATTACAAGGAATAAAGAATGGATCAAGTGAGATAAAACATGATCTAACAGGTATGCAGGCTATAATATAGAGTTCATTTTCGCATCTATTCCATCACTGAGTACAACAGCAATGTTATTGTTGAACAAATTGATTTTCATTATACTCAATCCATAGATATACTTTCATTATATCATTGATTTTATTTCAGCTTTCATCAACTCTTCTGGAACAGAAAACGAAAAGATCATTGAAGACTTAGTAGGTGAGATTCCATAATTAAGAAACGTATATACGGCTCAATATACTTGAAGATTTCCATTCGCCAGGTAAAAAATATAACATCCATTTTATAATGAAATATCTGTTCACCAATACATACACATATGGATCCCACCCTCAAGATACAACACAATTAACCTCGCTAAACCAGAAATTCTTTCTGAAATTATTTATACAATATACATTTTGAAATTCATTTAGTATTAAGAAGAACCAAGGATTGCAGTACGATTCAACGAACGTCAGCAAAAATTTGGAATGAAACTGGAGGAGTGTTCCATATTTATCCATCCGCCATGACCGGTGAAAAACTTGAAGTGTATTGCGATACTACAACTGATGGTGGCGGATGGCTGGTACGTGGAAAGATTAGAAATGTTAAATATGATTAAAATCAAATGACAACATCACCTAATTCCAGGTTTTTCAACGTCGTATGGACGGATCAATCGATTTCTTTCGGAACTGGACTGATTACGTGAGCGGGTTCGGAGACGTTGATAAAGAATTCTGGCTCGGTAAGGCAATCAAAATTATAGTTGTATAAACATATATTGGGAGATTGCAAGATTTAATTGCAAGATTAATGTATTATCCAGCTAACCTTTACAGACTAACCTCTATTTTATTATTATTTTAGGTCTTGAGGTTCTTCACAAACTGACTTCAAGAAACAAATATGAACTACGAGTGGATTTGGAAGACTGGGATGGGAATAAGAGATATGCCAAATACTCGTAAGTTGTGAAGATTTTATGTCACTGGAAAATAAAAGGGAAAATTGTTCAAACCACAAAATATTTTGTTTTAAGGTCGTTCAAGATCGAAGATTCTTCGGCAAAATATCACTTGAACTTGGGATCGTATTCAGGGGATGCTGGTGATTCTCTAACGATTCATAACGGGATGTACTTTACAACTAAGGACAAGGATTCAGACAATGCTGTTGGAAACTGTGCTGTTTTCTTTAAGGGAGCCTGGTGGTACAATACATGTCATTCAAGCAACCTGAATGGTCAGTATTTCCAGGGAGGAGTTCACTCCTCACATGCAAACGGTATAGTATGGTATCATTGGAAAGGCCATTATTATTCCATGAAATTCACAGAAATGAAAATTAGATTTTTGCCTTGAAATTGCCCATGGTCATATTTCGATCCGGTTTATTTTACAAACATTGGTGGAAATTATTATGTTTGTCCATAAAAATGCAATTACAAATAAAAAGTACAATCTCATCATTATCGCAGGAACGGTGGTATAACTAGGGGTAGTAACTCGTAGGAAAAAATCTCAAAATGTTCAGAAGTTTATTATTCGCCCTTAGATAAATGACGCACATCCTTCATATTATATGTTAGTCCACTGAACTGGAACTTTGTAACAAAAGTTTTAACTTTCAACTTGAAATAAATTTGTCCAATGTTAATTTACAGATTGTTGTTCATTTAATAAATATATAGTTCTCGAAATTTATTCCATTACGAAAAAATATTTATTGCAGTTTTATCTTACTTTTTTTCCTGCCTATATTTTTTATTTTAGTTTTGTGAATTTATTGTCACTTTTTTAAAGTATTCTTTGTATCATACACATTTCGTTTTGAAAAATATCTCTATAAGACCATTGTTCTCAATACCATAGCAACAGTGGAGCATATAAGGATTAACGGTTTCAAAATGATATAAATTCGATCTTGTTGATTCAATTAATTTCTAGTTTAAAATTAATAATTGTCGTTTCATTGTACAAACAACAATTCTATGTGTTGCCATAATCGCCCACCTACGTTATGGTATTTTGAATATCGTAGGTTTGTGATGCAAACTCATTAAGTGCAGGAAGTAATAATATAAATGTAACAGAGGCATCTTTTTTGCTAAAATAGCAGATTGACCTGCGTTGCCAAAGAGTCGTGAACAGGACAATTGAAATATTTTTGTGACGTCATCATCATATTTTCCATTGGTTGTGAGAACAAAAAATTTTATAATTCGATAAGGATGGCGGGTACACAACGAATCAGGCAATCTTTTACTGACGCTATTTACTGTCGGTGAATACGGCAGCGCTGAACAAGATAAGAATTCAAAGATAATTCCATGATTTTCGTGCCTATTGCTGCTATCATGGCTATAATGAATCACTCATGTTCCCGTATGTCAAAAAGGACTGTTCTCTTTCACTACATGCCCTTTCACACTACGGTAGTACTACGGTAGAATTCACGAACAAGCTTTTTTCTTCAATTTTATTCTTGCCTTCTTATTATTAGTAACTTTTTACATATTTATCTTCTGATATTGTGTCTTTCGTTGCATAATTATCCAACTGTTCTGAACAATCTTTTCGTCCTTGTGTTGATTTACATTTTACAATCTTTTATATTTATTCAAATATTGTAAATAAAATAAATTTTTTGTTGATTTTAAATCTTTCTTTCTAGAAAGAAATTAGATGCAAAATATGGGGATACGGCAGACTGAGTGAGGAGTATTATTGGGTTTCCTTAGATGTTTCCATCCGAAAAAAATTCCACTAGGATGAGGACTTAGGTATATTTAAAACCAAATAGGCTTTTGATTCATATCCTGGCCATAAATTTCACCAATATGTGTGATATCCTCCTTAGATGTGCTTGGTAAATCCATTCAATTTCTTTTTGGTTTGTCTTGTCCTCAAACCTCTTTGATCTTCCGCAGAGATCTAACTTGTATTATTTTAATTTTTAATATTTTATTTATTTAACTTTTTAAAAGCTATTTAGCATTCCTGTTGAATTGAATGATATATATAAGCATGCAATACAGATAACTATAAACGAGTGAATAATTTTCTTCCACGGCACATCAACTAAAATGCAATATTAATAATGATACCAGAACAATCACATTTTAAACTCAAAGTTGAGTAAGTATTCTGATGCGAATCCCTTTCTTACCAAAACATATAGCTTTTAGATTTCCAAACATTTTATATCTTCAACATTTCTTTTTCATCCATATCCACTTCTCAATGTGCAACATATATGAATAAATCGATGTGAACTGAATGATAATAATTGGGAACTCATGAGCATTTATAGTGCAAGCGAGACATCAGTTATATAAATCCATAAAATTATGATTGTAATCAATTAATTGATTTGAGTGCAGGCGAGAACATTTGATAACAGTATTGATATAAATCATTTTAGAAAATAATATAAATCATTGATTCGTTTAATTAGTTGATGACGTGATACCATATAATGGCCATTCAGACATTTTAACATTTACGTAACAACATTTATGTCACAACAAACAACTTTTCTAATTAAAATATAACATCATAACCAACCACTCGTTGCGATATCCGGGGTATTTTCAGAAAGTTAGACCACGTGGGTCGTCAGCACCTCAATCATTTACTCGTTGACGACATTGATCGTTGAAGCAAGAGCATCGAACTCTCCCTATTTAACGAAATAACAATTTAAACAAACTATTCCTCAATATTTACCAAAAAATTGCTGGTTCAAGTGCTGGCTTGTAGGGAATATGTCCCACGAGAGCAAGCGAGTAAAAGGTAGCAAAATGCTATCTGAGCGGACTGACTCTGATGGTGAAAGTCAACAGAACAAAAAAACAACAGAAGATTTTATTTATAATGACAGAAATGTTATAATCCAAAGCAAATAAAAAAAAAATGACAGATCTGACTCCACTACAGATCAGTGGAGAAATCAGCAAACAACTTGGATCAGTACAAAATGTTAGAAGACTCCGTTCAGGAGCCATTAAAATTGTGTGTTTCAAAGAAGAAGACGCTGCAAAATTAGTCAAAATGAGGAAATTTTTAGGTATTCCAGTCACCAGCCAGATATGCAAGCCAAGATGGCGGGGTACAGTTAGGAAAATTGTGTCCTGAAATGACACCAGGTGATCTTTTGGGTGCACTGCAACAACAAGGAGTAATACATGTTACAAGAATAGGATCAATCAAGAGGATCAGTGAAAACAAAAAAAATACTAAAACTATTGTTCTCATCTTCGAAACTGAAACACTGCCAAGCAGTAAAGATTGGATTTGGATTATTCTCAGTGGAACCATCAGATGTTATAATGTCAGAATTTCGGGCACATCGCTCAGTCCTGTCGACAGCCAAATAAATGTGCCAGATGTGGAGGTAGACATCAGACCTCCAAATGTGAAGTACCTGAAAATGAAGAAAAAAGTTTTCGGTGCAAAGGCAATCATAGTGCCTCTCACTATCGGTAGGGTGGTAGGAGAAATAAAGATAGAGAAATAGAGAGAGAGTAGATAATATATATATATATAGAGAGAGAGAGAGAGAGAGATGTGTTCTCTTCCTAATATTTACATATTTACTTTCTGATATTGTATCTTTTCTTATAAAAATCCTAAACTGTTCTGAACAATTCTTCATCCTTGTGTTGATTCTCCAATCTTTGACATTTTATCAAATATTATAAATAAACTAAAATTTCTGATGACTTTGCATCTTCCTTTCAAAAATGAAGTAAGAAGCAAAAAGTGTGGGTACGGAATACTAAGGGAGGCCTAGTTTCCATCGGGAATATTTCCACGTCTGAATGCTGCCATAATTCTAAATTTTTCACCCGGTTAAGCCGGATTCAAATTCACGTTTTCTTCGTATCTTGGCCACGCAAAGTACCCAACAGCCTTTTACATAACTTCGTAACATTTACCTTGTAAATCCCCATTCTCAAGAATGGCTTGCAAAAAGATGCGAGTGTGAGACAGTAGCGACTTCGACACCACAAGACATATGGATCCAAATCTGAAACCTTTTTTTTTTTTTTTTAATAATATAATAGTAATAATAATAATAACAACCAACAAAAAATAACGCACAAGATAATACAGTAA
>JAUELA010018146.1:0-11775 GCA_031471845.1 Boltenia villosa | reverse complement strand
TCTTAAAACAGTGCCACGGCTTACCGAAGCCGTTTTCGAAACTGGTTGACCCAATGGGTCACGGGTAGTCTAGTTTACTCTAACTTTCTCCTGATACAGGTTGTCGATTACCTGAGGATATACTTCATCATTTCTTTGGCATGCTCCAGATTATAGAAGTACAAGGAGATGGGAATCTGCTCTGGGTTGTCGAGGCCAACGCCGACGAAGCTGTCTTTCAAGAATTTAATGTTATCTTCTTTTGACATTTTCGATTCTCGAATGTTCTCAAGTAAACTGGAGATAAGCGCCATGAAGCCGCCGAGCTGACGATCATCAAATGATTTCTCTTTCGCCCAGTGAAACGCGACGACGTAATAATCGACTTGAATTGCTTCTCTCAAGTCGACCTCGTACTGATCAAAATTCAGTGTCGCTGCCATCTTTTCCTGAAGTTGAAGAAATAAGGATTTGATTGATGAACGAGAGGGTTCCCATAAAGAGGATTGCTTCTATCAGGAAAGCAATAAAAAATTATTGTAAAATTGACTGATTACAGGCAAGGTTCTCTCTTAGAAATTCAACCACACATAGAAGCAATTTACTTCAGGTGTGCCTGTAGCGAAAGTTAAATAGAGTTTAGAGGTTAATTCAACAGCTCATTTTGTTTTCGGAGTACAGTAATATCCCGGTTAAGTTCGCAAAATATTACCATAAAACCTACCACTGATTCAAACGCTAAGTTCGCACAAACTGCTCCGATTCAAGTTGCGAACTTAACCGGGATACTACTGTAATTGAGTTTAATTGCGTTTCATTTTTGTTTACGAAAATCTCGTGACTTCTATTTACAACATTCTCGTGTATCATAATTCCATTTAGAGACGACAAGATTAATTTATTGCATTGCCCCGAGTTATAATTGAACGGAATCGTATCTGCCTAGAGGCTTGTATAATTGCTATAAATCACTGTCTTTTGTGCTATGTAATGAGCGCGGCTCACCCAGGCGTATCGCCTGGCGTGTGGCGCGTGACCAGCCATTAACTGAATACAATTTTATGAAACCTGGGACTGAGTTTTTATACCGATAACAGCAAGGCTTATATGGACAGCGTAGGCAATACCCCCTACATGCCGACCCCTTTAGCGTACAATGCATTTTGCAAACCTCTATTAATACATTGGCTCACTGTTTGTATTATTTCAATGAACAATTCAGGCGTACTGGTACTAAATTAAAGTTTTGGTCAACCAAAATTAATATATAGAAGTGAGAACCAGTGCTTTCTGTTCCAATATGAAATGCTTCAACGTTATTAATGCTGCTAGGCAGTAGCTGACATGTATGGTTGTAATAATAAACTCTGGAGGAACTTGATAAAAAATGTACATAGGAACAGGTAATTCTCTGCACTTGCCAAGTTAAGTAGTCCTGAGTGATAAACGCTTTGAACACAACATCACGGTTTAGTAGACATGATTATCGCTTCCGAAGATGTGCGTCCCGAGTGATTATTGTTTTTGCAGGAATTTATATACTCTACTTAACCCTCTTCCTAGCCAATACTTGATTTATTTAAATTACTTGAATTTTTATACCATTTAACATACGATTTAGGAATATCACGGCGAATAATATTGCTTGCACGTAAGAACTCCTTTGCGGAGTTTAGAGTTGGCGCAAAGTCGAGATACGTCGGTTATTTTAATATCGTATGATTTAAGAAAAGTGATACTAAGCGACTGCATCGCATTGCAATCCCAACTCCCTGTCTGAGGCATATTAAATACTTATTCCGTCACAATATGCTTGAAGAAAATATCGGGACCACTTAAATTGACAAGTGCCATAATAAATTCATGTTAAAACTCTGAAACTCGATGAAAATTTTTTGATGGAAAATAATCACCTCCAACTCCTCTGGGGTTTCGCACAAAGCAAGAGTTCGTATCTGAGTTGGAAGGAATAGTTTCCAAGCGTACGATCCTTTTGGTTCCTTCTCGACCATCTCTTCATCTTCGTTCTTTTCCTTCTTTTTTCCGCGAGATTTTCGTGCACTCGACATGACTTTGCGCTGTTGAAATGAAGTCAGATAAAAACGTGTTTGAGAAAAAATCGAGGAGAAAATCGTTTGTTTGGATTGATTTTGTACTTTTGAATGGAACACCATTTTATTTAGTTTTTTAATGCAGTTCAGAGATTATGAATGTTACTTTAGTATTTATTATTATGCCCGACTTGAATACTACTACCTAATAATACTAACCCAATCAGGTCAGGACAACATAACTGTCTGATGAATAATCTCAGTAAAACTAGATTCTGTCTGCGCCTTCGGATCATATTAGTCTGGTTTCAAATCTACCAAGTGCCACGCGATATCCTAGCTGGTTGTAGCTGACTCGAAGACCGTATGGTCATATCGCTACTGTCTTACTAATTAGGAATTATGCATAATAATGACTGATTGTGTGAAATAAAAAGCTTTCTTTCTTCAATAAACTGGTAAAAATCAATGTAGTAGCTCGTTGCTATAGACGCTGCTCACGGCACTCTTAATAACTCTCACTAATCATGAATCAACGCTTCTCTCACATAATGGTTAGGGTAGAGGTTTAGGTTAATAATATAAATTTTTGCCCCCCTGATCGTTTTTTTGCACTTCATTTATTTCTTGGCTCCCATATATTCAGATAGTTGGCATACCGTCAAACCGCTTAAGAGGAAGAGGATAATCGGCGGTAACATCAGGAAGATCACCCAATTTTATACTAAGCTATAACACTTAATATTTCAACTTTTGTAATCTGTCCATCTATAATTTAATTTATTTTTTAGTCTCTTTGAAATCATCTGATCTCATATTGCTTTCACATTTTTTAGCCTAAACACATCAGCAAGATATTATTTGCTGAGCTGGAGCTTCGAAGATCTTATGAGCATATCACTATGCCTCCCTCAAAATTAGTTCTTGAAAATCGGCTTACCTTCGACATTTTATCCTTAATCTTTTTCTAATCTTCCACTCAACTAAAACTGTGATCTCGAATTTCTATCCTTTCGCCTTTTAGAAGCAAATGATAATTAGTTCATTTATTTTTACAAAACAATGGAGAAAAGAAAAAAAAAGTACGAAGTAATTTACCTGTTGATACTTGATAGACTTCACAAACTTGCTAGTTGTTGGGAAAAGGAGATTTTGGAAAGTGAGTAACCATAGTAACAGGTCAAAGTATTAAGATAAGGGTGAAAGTTCATGACCTTTCAATGGTATGTTCACGGGTGTTGGAAATTGATGGACATTTTAGAGTAAATATTGTCATAAATTTGATTTAAATTAAAATAAGGTAAATTATGCTCCATACATCAATATAATCATTTAAATGTTGAAAACTTTTCTGATCAATTTTTTCTATCCGTTAGATGGCGCCAGCACTCCAGTTTCTGAATTTGACCTTTCTCTATCATGCCAAAACTGTGTTATTTTTTAAACTGCATTGTAATAGATTTATCAATTACCGAATGTCAGCTATTTTAATACTTTATATTCGCAATTTCTACAATTGATTCGAAGAGGCATACGTACCCATACAATAGTACGTACAATAGTAGTATCAAAACAAACTTACCAGATGAAAATTTGGTAACTTTTGCAGACTAGCCACGCAGGATTTTACAAAAAATCATATCATAATGCTAGGGTTAGGGTTGTTTTGCTTACGTCTCGCTATATGTGCGAACAAATGTTGATAGCGGTAATTACATTCGCAGCAATAATACGGAATGGAGTGGATCTACGTGTAGAAGCAGCCGAATCCATGAAGGACGTCATTCAAAAAGTGAAGAAAGATATGAATGTTTATGTACAAGGTCCGATTTTGCAGCGATAGAAAATCTTGGAGGAGGACAATCAATATGTTGAGAAACGAATAGACTACATATTGGCGAATAAAATCGAAATCTTGAAGAAGACGTTGTGCAGAAACCTGAAGAATTAATAAATGATCAAACGTTGAAAGTCAAAAGGAGTAGCGAATAAAACGGAAAACACAGAGCACAATAGAGGAATTTTGGGAGGCCTGTCATTTTGACAGGCTTGGCCAGTCGAAGCCTGTCAAAATTGTTGTTTGGCCTGTCAAATTATTTGCCTTAAAAACACTGCATAAATGCGAAGTGGCGTCAGAGAGGGAAAATGTTTGGGGTAATTTGCCTAACTTCAACACTCCATCGTTATTTCTCTTTCAGGTTACTAAATAGGTATTCTTGTTGAATGCTTAATCATTATTTCATCACACAGAGCAATATAATAAAACTTAGGTGTCGAAGTTAAAGCTTAAGGTGTCTAAGTTTGGCAAATTACAATATATAATATAATAAATAGGTGCACTAGTAAAAGTGGAGACGCAGATAAACTTAGAATTACTAATTCCTCAGTGTTTATTTGCATGAAGACTTTTGTATAGAATTGTACATTTAATTAAGGTTATGTTGCAGTATTGTGAAGCATTAAAGGTTTGACTAATCGTTTTAAATGTTTGTTTTGACACTGCATTGATGTAAAATGTCTGTCCGGTGGCCGAACGGGTAAAGCCGTCGGCTGGTCATCTAAGCTCACCTAGAGGTTCTGGGTTCGAATCTCGGCTTCACCTGCACAGATTTATTCAGTACTTACACGGTGTTGCACACTTGTTGATCACTTCACTATATGACGTGTTCACCATTGAGCCTTGACGTGAGTAAGTGACTGGGGACGCTGAACTCCTCGCCGGTACAGAGCGGTTTCACGTGACCTTGGTCACGCTCACGTTGCTCGCGTTGCTCACATGCTCGCAAGCCGGCATGGTCGCATCATGCGTCCATGTATAAGCCCGCTACGGCTTTCCGGTAAATCCGAGGATAAACATGATACATCAAAAAATAAAATGCAAATCCTCTAGAATGATTATTTTATTTTTCTTGTAGATATTTTTCTTGTAGAATAATTTGTCTATTAACTTAATAAATTTGACTAATCTTCCACTGATATGGCTAATACTTCTGAAAACCAAGCTGCTAGTACTTGTTCTGCTTCCAACCAAGAGGTTCTGACAAGCTACATCAAAGAATATGATGGGAAGAAATACAGAGTTGATTTACTGGAGAGCTCAGCTCCAGGGGAAAGATACACCGACATAGTACATACTGAGATAGATGCTAAAGAGGAAGAGCCAACTCCAGGTGTGGATAAAGATACCAAAGAAAATCCAATTCCTCCAACTTCCGGCTCCCCGAGAGTCGAACCTGGCTAATATGAATCTCAAACTTGGGTGTCCTGAGATTTGGCACTATCTCGTAATGGGTTGCAGCAATCTAATGTGAACTGTATTATTGCAAATGTCACATAATTTTATCATGAAAAAAATATATTATAATATAGTATTTTTTATAATTCATTTTGGGATAGTGCTGCAAGCTCCTGGACACCTTGAATTCCATGGATCTGAACTGTAGTTATAGATAGTTCTAGAGTTGTAGTTTCTTGTCTTCAAGATATATATTGCACTGCGCACATTACTATTGCTGTCTGTACATGTATCATTGTTACAGTCGCAATGGTAGATTAGTCATACCTCATTTTTGTCTACAACGATCATTTTATTAGTTCCTACTGTCATAGTGTTATAAATCAAGTTATTTGGGACATTTTTCAGCATAAAGACATATTTGAGAGCACAAAGTACGATATTTGTGTTATTATGTACTTTTTTAGATTTTGAAACTTGAAAAACTCAAGCCAATTACTTCGTAAACGAAGAGTATAAGAATCAATACTTGATAATATATATTTGATTTTTGGAATATTTTTCAGATGATCCTCCAGTTATGAGTCTGTCTTAGAAACAGCACAAAATATGGCAGAAAAAACAGAAATAGGATAAGAAAATGTTATATATTATTCCCTGATCCTAACTATGTTATATTATTGGTGATTATTAGTGCGGGTTTAGCATCACTATCAACAAGCACTCGACAGACTCATAGCGGGAGTTTTACTGTTTTTTAATATTGCACTTTATTCATATCAGGGATTGTATTACATTGACTTTTTATCACCATGTTTTATTTGTACTTAGTTCTTGTATCTACAAAAAACTTTACACATTCAACTATCCCTAAAATGGCATCAATCATATCCACTGGGAATTTTCAACTGAAGCTTTAGTACTAGATATTATTTTTGTACTATGTCCTATATCATCCTATATGAGCATCAGAAAAGTGCACTTAGTTTGTTATTTGCTTGCATGGTATGTCCTAAGTCGGGCGCGCCCATCACAATATTCAGAACAGTCTTTGGCTTTGTGTTCGACCTAAAGGGCACTCTTCCATCCAGAATCTCGACCTAGGTCATATCCAAAAGTTTTGACTTGAGGAACAAGTAGCTCAATGTTTTTTTAACAAATAGTTTTCTGGAAAGTCAGAACATTGACTATGCTCTCCTTCTATACGATTTACATTCCGTTTATCGTTGCACTCATGCAAGCCATTATGGGGATGCTGCAATCAGGATACTTTTGATTGTTTTAATTACAGTGTTATTAATTTACTTTTTCACTCAATCATTTAGTTCTGTAAATTTTAATTTAGTTCTTACAATCATCACTTTTAAATTAGTTTTATAGAATGTAGTGTTTTAAATTTACTGTTAAACTGGAAACTGCTATTAAATATACGAGTAGAATCACTTCATATGTTTTCATAATAAGGTATTGTCGGAGTAGGAGCAGCTGTTGATTTTTACGAGCCTTGTGCGACTTTCGACCACCCAAATCCTTCGGTAACCCCAAACAACTTCTTAAACCTTGTGAGAGATTTAAGTTCACAAAGGCCCTCTTTACTTCCTTGCCATTGCGATGCTAACATTTGAGAGTTTTTTTTAAATAGCCTCTTATGATATTATAGCTGGTACCATTCCGACAAGGCAAGGACCGAACGGGTAAAGCCGTCGGCTGGCCGTCTAAAGGTTCTGAGGAGTTTGAATCTCTGCTTCACCTGCACAGATTTATTCATCACCTACACGATGTTGTACGCTTGTTGCTCACCTCACTTCGACCTACACGATGTTGTACGCTTGTTGCTCACCTCACTTCGATATATGCAGTGTTCACTGTTCACCCTTGAGCAAGTGACTGGGGACGCCTAACTCCTTGCCGGTACAGAGCGGTTTCACGTGACGGCTTTCCGCTATCCAACTTCACCATGCTCGCATCATGGGTCCATTAATATCTTTCAAGCTCGAGTGAGAGAGAGTTTATTTATCAATATACAATTGAATGGAGACAACGAATGACCATTCGGTCTACAATAATAAAATATATTGGATTGTCACCGAAGAAAAAAAACAAAGTAATTTCATCTTTCATAATTATTCTTCACAAACGAATGGAACATAATCTTTTTCCTGGATACATCGTGCACAAAAAATCTCTGCAATATAATTTAAAGTGTACATGATAGAATTGATTAAATACAAGGATGCCTAGGTGATGGGCACAATTTGATTGGAACTTAGTCTCAGTTGTATTTCAGATATTTCATATTAAACATCACAATAGTACATTAGTTATTTATATGAAATTTTCCACAAAAATTGTATGAGGGCATCTGGTCCAATATTAAAATAAAATAATTTCTTGTGAGATTTTTTTTCATCACAACAAGATATTGTCGATCTTTGCCAACTTAAACCCTGTTTATATTATTTTCAATCCTTACCAATCTACTACTTTAAGAGTCCTCTGATTTAATCTGCTATTTGGTATATTGATAACAATTAAGATGTCTATGCCCCAGCTTTCAGCTTCAGGTTGGGAAGTTGAGCATTGGATACTTTCCTTTAACGGTAGTACTCCAATTCACGTCCCCTCCGCTAGAGATGCTACGAAAAAGCATTGAGGCATGAGAAAAAATGGCAGAAAAAAATCGGAAATTTTTTTATACATTATTCCCTAACCCAACTATTTCATATATTGTCCATGATTATTAGTGCATCTCTAGCATAGGGGGCGGGGCATGAACTGGAGTTTTACCACCTTTAAAATGCACTCTTATTAAAACAAAAGGACATTTAGATTTCATTTTAAGAAGCTTTGACTATCTTCTAGAATCTTTCAAACAACTTATCAAATAAAAGGGTCGAAAACCACTCATGTTATAATCTAAATTTAATCTGGATAAAAAGCAGTTTGGCAATGTTCCGGCCATAACTTCCGAAATTCTCTGTTGGCATAAATGTAGCCCCATAGCAGACACGGAACAATTATAATGACGGCAGAAGCCCAGAGTTTTACCGACAAATTTGACAAGTCATGCATGAGCAATATCCAGAGTAGGACCACCAGTAGCCCCCCAAATTCCCTCCCAGCTTCATCATGCACCACCCAGTGGATAAAATTGTCTTTGGAATCATAATTCTGCCGCACGACATGAGAGCTTAGCATTGAACCAAGGAAGAGATACATAGAATCCAGTATTTTCATCGACTTCCGCTCACAAACTGACGGCTGAAGACTGATGAAAAGGGAGGAAATCGCAGGAAGCAGATAAACAGGAATCCATAATTCAGGATCTGGGTCATTCTTCTGTACAATTGCAGCCAAGAGGAAAAATATCATCGCTATGATATGTAGTCCACGGAAAATTGTCATTTTCTTCTCCATAATATAGTTCTATTAGAAAGATACTTTCTCCTGTTTTCTCTAAAAATTATGCACAAAAATAATGGATAATAATAAAGAATTTATATATTTCAAAAAATTTAATAACAAACAATACATGAAGCAGAAGAATTTGATTGACCACAGCCCATATCCTCACCCAAAAGGGGACAAAATAGTTGCCTGATAAGTCGAGATTTGGTCAAATAATGGAAGTCAACAAAATTATTACAGAAGGATATTCTTTGAAATTGACATTTTATTGAATTAAATTGAACTTACACAAAAAAATGAAATATAGAACTGTAGTGCTATCATATGAAATATAGGAAAAGAATATGAAAACTGGGACAGAAGCAATGAAAGAAATTGGGAAGAAAATTTCATTGAACATTTCAAAATACATATGTACGAAACACACGATCAAAACTCACCAAGTTGCAAATACACGTACGCTCTAAATATGCGTATAAATAACAAGTGAATTTTGTGAATTTTGTGTAAAGTTCAGTTGAAGTTTGAGACAAATGGAAACTGCTTTTGGAAGTATTCCTTTCAAGTCAAACCTGTCATTTTAAAATACATTTGTACAAAAACACGCTCAAAACTGACCAATTTGTTGTTAAAAATACACAATTGTGTCTAAATCAGGGGTTCCCAACCTAAGGGTACCCGCAGGGGTGAAAAAGGTTGGGAACAACTTAATCTTTTTTTTATGTATACACAATAAATAAATGAGCTATAAAATATATGTATCTGTAACCAGGTAAAGTTCAGATGAAGTTTTAGAGACATGCGGAGAAGGGGAGATTAAAAATACATACATTTTAGAGGCTCACATGACTCCGGTTACCGGATTGAAATTTTCGCACAGGGTTCAGCGTTTAACGATACTACATTGAGATTTATATTTGAGGCATCTTTCGTAGTGGAACAAATAATACATTTGCATGAATAATAAAAATGCATTTTTGTGAGGAAATACCATTTAGTAAATTTAGTTTTTGTGCGGCCGGGGATGCGGCCCGGGAGAGATTCACAGATGCTCCATGCGGCCAGTGAAGAAAAAAGTTTGCCCACCCCTGATCTAGCCCCTATTCAATGGCCAAAAAATATATAAACCGCCTATACGGCTGTATAAGATCAATACCAGGCAAAACCTTATATAAAATAGAGATAAAATATACAGGTTAACATGTATGGTTTAAAAGTAAGTATACAGATAGAAGCATCGACATCTTAGATGAAAATTATAATTTCAAACAATTTTGGAACACCCACAATTTAGACTTTAACACAAATAAATACAGTTGTAACAAAACTCTTTAACATGAACTTCATCGTATTAAGGTGATCTTCCGTTGAACAGCGATATCTTAGAAAACAACTGAAGCGTGACGAAACATTTCCAAAAATAATGGCAAAAAAAGGCAAATGGGATAAAAAAAAATTAATACTTTTCCAGAACAAGGTTATATATTATCCGTGATTTATATTGCTGATTTAGCGTCTCTAGCAGACGGACTAGATCACTGGAGTTTTACCCATATTTAAATGTTTGACTTTGGATGTGCAAGTTGCGATAATTTCAGAACATCAAAGACCTGTACCCAAGAACGTTAGGTGCAGGAAATATTGTATATCACTTGGAGGAGCGCGGTTGTCACTAAACTATAGGATTACAAACCCCACTGCACTGTTAAATATGAAATAGAATAAGAAATATGCAATAAAATTCTGTATATATCCCTAATTCTTGCAACAAAAGTTCAATAATCTTCAACCCATCCATTCTCTTCAATAAACTTACTGATAACTTCACTCATGGCCAGGTTTGGAACCAAGTTATCACTTTTCAGTTTTTGTCGAGTCACTGGATCAAAATGTCCGACTCGTTGAAGATGTTCTTCTATATCTTTCCGATCGTAAGTTATTCCGCTAGGTGTTATAACCGGATCTCTCATTATTTCAAAACTTATTTTCCCGCATAAATGGTCCGGAACGTCGCGTTTCTTTCTTCGGTCGTCAACTTGAGAGAAGATGTAATTCAGTTCTTTCTTCATTTCCTCAATTTTTTCTTCGGTTTCTTTCCTCAGTTCTTTGTTTTCGCTTCTCTCTAATTCAGCCATTTTTTCTTCTTTGTCCTTCCTTATCAATCCTTCTAAATAGCTTAAAAGTTCAACTTCTCGAGTAATACGTTTCTCCTCTAACTTATCCCATCGTCTTTTCTTTGAACTCCTTAGCATGGCAGCGATATCATCCCCAAAATTCAATTTCTGCTGTTTCGCAAGCAAATGGGCCTTTTCCAACTGTAGAATTGCGTCATCATAATTTTCCAATTCTGAATTCGCGTGGCCGACGAAGAAATACGCTTTCACTGACTGTGAATCATTTTCAAGAGCTGTTTTACAGTCGGCGATGACCTCTTCCCATTTTTGTAACTTCAAGTTACATAAAGCGCGATTTGTGAAGAAGATTGCGTTGTTTGAGTTTGCATTGATCGCTTTTGTGTACAATTTTATAGCTTCGTCGTACTTTTTCTGTCCAAACATACGATTTCCTTCTACTTTATACTGCAAACCACTCATTTTGTCTATTTTTCTGTCAAATACAGAAGTAAAAATGATTTGGAATGAGGTCAACAAAACAAACAAACTAGAAATGTACGTGAAAATACAATTCAAAATATTTGATAGCGTAATATATAGAAGGAATTTCGGATGCTCAAGCAAGATTTATATAATTCAAAATGAATTCTTATTTACCTAGATCTAAAACGTTTTTCGCTGTCACAGTATATCTAGCTTATTCATAAAACCATAATGAATATGTTGGACAAGAATTGTCGCGAACCTTTCGTCGTGATGGAGCGCACTAAAGCGTTTCACTCGATGTGTGTCTCAAACAGCAATTTGTAAATAAACTACGGAAGTGGACTTGACTACTTTATATCAGACAACTTCAAAACATATACAGAAGCAGCGGTAGGCGGACCCCTACAAGAATGTTTTGATCTAGCTCAGCTATGTCCAACCCGCGGCCCGCTCGAAGGTTTTGTGCGGCCCAATTGATCACTCAATTTTGTAAGAGCATACT